>CM061141.1:168390581-168474852 GCA_030789695.1 Scilla litardierei
TGAAGTTATGGATCTTTATATTAAATGAAATGGTTTTTATCGCCTAATTTTGTCTTCTCTTATTTTTTTTAAGTTGAATATGTCATTCTCCCCGATTCCAACCGAAAATTTTCCAGATTTTTCTGAGCATGAGGATATTTTCTAGATATTATTGAATATATGGATAATTTTATTAAATAATATGATTTTTATGGCCAAATTTTGTCTTCTCTTATTTTTCAGTTGAAAATAGCCATCTTCCGGTTTCAACGGACATTTTTGCGAATTTTTCTTAGCTCGGTTCTTATTTATACATTATTTGTAAGATATGTATCTTTTTATTAAATGATATGATCTTTTGGCGTAATTTTATCTTCTCTTATTTTTTAAGTTGAAGATGTCGATCTCCCGATTCCAACGGATATTTTTGCGTATTTTTCAGTTAAAGATATGAATCTTTATATTAAATGATATGATTTTTATAGCCTAAATTGTCTTCTCTTATTTTTCAGTTGAAAAATGGGGATCTCTCGGTTCTAACGGACATTTTTGCAGATTTTTCGCATCTCAGGCTATTTTTTATAGCTTATTGAAGATTGTGATCTTTTAATTAAATGATATGATTTTTATACACTAAGATTGTCTTCTCTTGTTTTTCATTTGAAAATGACAATCTTCCGGTTTGGATGGACAAATTGGCAGAGTTTTCAGACCTCGAGACTATTTTCTACATTTTCTGGAAGATATAGATATTTTTATTGAAGGATATGACTTTTGGACTAATTTTGTCTTCTCTTACTTTACTGATGAAGATAGTGATCTCCCGGTTCCAACGGACATTTTTTGCGGATTTTTCTTAGACCCGGGGTATTTTCTACATTTTCTGTAAAATATGAATCTTTAGATAAAATGATATGATTTTTGTCGCCAAATTTTGTCTTCTCTTATTTTTCAGTTGAAGATGAAGATCTCCTGACGGACATTTTTGCAGATTTTTCTGAGCTCAAAGCTATTTTTTTATATTTTATTGAAGATATGTATTTTTTATTAAATGATATGATTTTTGTAGCCTAAATTTTGTCTTCTCTTATTTTTCAGTTGAACTTGGCGATCTTCCAGTTCCAATGGACATCTTTTCGGATTATTCTAAGCTCGAAACTATGTTTCTACATTTTCGGGAAGTTGTGGATATTTTTATTAAATGATGTGATATTTTGGCCTAATTTTGTCTTCTCTTATTTTTTTATTTGAAGATGGCAAACTCCCTGTTCCAACAGACATTTTTGTAGATTTTTCAGAGCTCGGGAATATTTTCTACAGTTTATTGAAGATGAGGTTCATTTTATTAAATAATATGATTTTTATAGACTAAGTTTATCTACTCTTCTTTTTTAAGTCGAAGATGGTGATATCCTGTTTCCAACAAAAATTGTTGTGGATTTTTCTGATCTCGGGGCTATTTTCTAAATTTTATGCCAGATATGTATCTTTTTATTAAATGATATGATTTTTATAGCCTAAGTTTGATTTCTCTTATTTTAGTTAAAGATGGCGATCTCCATGTTCCAACGGACATTTTTGCAGATTTTTCTGAGCCCAGAGCTATTTTTCTCCATTTTCAGGCAGATATGTATCTTTTAATTAAATGATATGATTTTTTGACTAATTTTGTTTCCACTTATTTTTTTCGTTAAAGATGGCGATCTCCATGTTCTAACGGACATTTTTGCAGATTTTTCTGATCCGGGCAATTTTCTACATTTTGTATAAGACATCGATGTTTATATTAAATAATATGATTTTTATAGTCTATTTTTTCTTCTCTTATTTTTTGGTTGAAGATGGCGATCTCTCGGTTTCAACGGAAATTTTTGCATATTTTTCTGAGCTCGGGGCTATTTTCTCTATTTTCTAAAAGATAAGGATCTTTATATTAATTGATATAATTTTTGTTGCCTAATTTTGTCTTCTCTTATTTTCCACTTGATGATGGCGATCTTTTTATTAAATGATATGATTTTTTGGCCTTATGTTGTCTTCTCTTATATTTCGGTTGAAGATGGCCATCTTCTGGTCCAACAGATATTTTTGCAGATTTTTCTGAACTTCAGACTATTTTTCACATATTCTGGAAGATATGGAACATTTTATTAAATGATAATAGATAAGACAAAATTAGACCAAAAATGTCCGTTGAACCCAGGAAATCGCCATCTTCAACTGAAATAGAGAAGACAAAATTCGGAACCTAAAAGTCACCATCTTCATCTATAAAAATGTCCGTCGTAACCGGATATCGCCATCTTCAACTGATAATATTTTTATATATCATTTTCTAAGCTTGGTACTATTTTCTATATTTTATAAAAGATGTATATCTTTTTATTAATTGATAAGATTTTTATAGCCTAAATTTGTGTTCTCTTATTTATCCAGTTGAAGATGTCAATCTTTTTATTAAATGATATGATTTTAAGCATAATTTTGTCTTCTCTTGTATTCCAGTTGAAGATGGCGATCTCCCAGTTCTAACAGACATTTTTCGGATTTTTCTTAGATTTGAGCTTTTTTCTACATTTTCTGGAAGATATAAATCTTTTTATTAAATGATATGATTTTTTGGCCTAATTGTGTCTTCTCTCTTTTTTCAGTTGAATATTGCGATCATGCGGTTCCAACGGACATTTGTTCGGATTTTTCTGAGCTCGATGCTATGTTCTACATTTTATGGCAGATACAAATCTTTTTATTAAGTGATATGACTTTTGGACTAATTTTGTCTTCTTTTATTTTTCAGTAGAAGATGGCTATCTCTCGGTTCCAATGCACATTTTTCGGATTTTTTCTAAGCACCGAGCTGTTTCTACATTTTCTATATGATCTGAATCTTTATATTAAATGATATGATTTTTATAAACTAATTTTGTTTTCTCTTATTATTTAGTTGAAGATGGCTATCCACAGGTTCCAGCAGACAGTTTTGCTGATTTTTCTGAGCTTGTGGCTATTTTTCTTCAATTTCGAGAAGTTATGTATCTTTGTATTAAATGATATGATTTCTTGAACTAATTTTTTCTTCTCTTATTTTTTCAGTTGAAGATGGCGATCTCCAGTTTCCAACGAATATTTTTGCAGATCTTTCTGAGCTCGGTGTTATTTTCAACATTTTTAAAAAGTTAAATGATATGATATTTATAACATATGTTTGTCTTCCCTTATTTTTCAGTTGAATATGGCGATCTCACAGTTCCCTAAGAAAGCAAACCTACCCTCGTTCTAGAGCTAAAGTGACGAAAGATTGTTGAATAAGTAATCGAAGACGGCTTTTAAATAATAAAGGTTATAGAGTCATTTTTAAGTCATTCCCATGTAAGAAAGTCTGACAGCCAAAGGGAAAGGACTTGATAAAGGAAGTCCCATCTAATTCTAAATCTGTCGTAAGCAGGGTTTTAGAGTCAGCCAGCACCACATGATAGAGAATTTCATAAAAATATTCCGGTACGGGTAAGCTATTCTCTCGTTCTAGCATAAGTTAGTACCCCGCTGTCAAGTAAGGAAGTTCAAAGCAAGGTTAGATGAGAAGTAATTCCATAGGGATATAATTTCTTATAGTAAGTAAGCCAACATGCTAATCCCTAAATCTAGAGCTAGAAAAAAGGTAGGATGGGCAAAGTGAACTTCCTTATGGATTAGCTTGTTAAAGAGTGGATTAGAGGTTTTAGCATGGAAATACTTATAATAGAATGAGCACGAGGGTTACTTACTAACCTGAAATTGGTAGGTTTGTCAGCACAGACTGAGCACGCTTATTCATTGGTGCATTCTATCACCTTCTGCTAGCTCTTTATCATCTTAAACTTACGGACTCGCACCTGGATTAGCTTAATAGAACCGGTTGGAGGGTTAAGCAAAGGGAATTACTTACTCTAGAAAGAGTGGACTTCCTTACTCAATAAATATCTATCAAAGGGAGATGAAAAAGTAATAGCACCTCGATCTCTGGGTTAGCTGGTTTGCTTACTCCAACAAGGTTGGCCGACTCTGGGGATTATTCCTACTCTTACTCCGACGGACATTTTTGCGTATTTTTTGAGCTCGGTGTTGTTTTCTACATTTTATGGAAGATATTGAAATTTTTATTAAATAATATGATTTTTATAGCCTACGTGTGTCTTCACTTATTTTTTCAGTTAAAGATGGCGATCTTCTGGTTCGACATTTTTGCAGATTTTTAGCTTGAGACTATTTTTCTAAATTTTTTGGAAGATAAGTATCGTTGTATGCAATGATATGATTTTTTGGCCTAATTTTGTCTTCTCTTTTTTTTACTTTGAAGATGGTGATCTCCCGGTTCCAATGGACATTTGTGCGGATTTATTTTGAGCTAGGGATATTTTCTATATTTTTTGTATAATATGAATCTTTATATTAAATGATATGATTTTTATAACCTAATTTTGTCATCTCTTATATTTCAGTTGAAGATGGCGATCTCCAGGTTTCGAGTGACATTTTTGCGAATTTTTTCTGAGCTCAGAGCTATTTTTCTACATTTTCAAAAAGTTATGGATCTTTTAACTAAATGATATGATTTTTATCCTAATTTTGTCTTCTCTTATTTTTCAGATTAATTTGGCGATCTCCCGGTTCCATCGAACATTTTTGCGGCTTTTTTCTTAGCTCCTGGCTATTTTCTAAATTTTCTGTACAATATGTATCTTTAAATTAAAAGATATGATTTTTCTAGCCTATATTTGTCTTCTCTTATTTTTCAGTTGAAGATGGGGATCTCCCGGTTCAAACGGACATTTTTCCGGATTTTACTTAGTTCAGAGCTATTTTCTGTATTTTCTAGAAGATATGCATCTTTTAGTTAAATGATATGATTTTTTGCCTAATTTTTCCTTCTCTTATCTTTTAATTAAAGATAGAGATCTCTCTGTTCCAACGGATATTTTTGCAGATTTTTCTGAGCTCGGGGCTATTTTCTGCATTTTTGGAAGATATGGATCATTTTATTAAATGATATCAGCCTAATTTTATCTTCTCTTATTGTTTACTTGAAGATGGCAATCTCCTTGTTCCAATGGGTATTTTTGGGGATTTTATGTGTTCCAAGATATTTTCTATATTTTATTGAAGATATGAAGCTTTTTATTAATGATATGATTTTTAGCCTACTTTTATCTTCTCTTATTTTTCAGTTGAAGATGGCGATTTGCGGTTCCAACGAACATTTTTGCGGATTTTTCTCCGCTAGGGACAATTTTTGTGAAGTTTGGATCTTTTTATTAAACGATATGATTTTTTTGGCATAAATTTGTCTTCTCCTATTTTTTATTTGAAGATGGCCATTCCTGGTTCCTACAGATATTTTTGCATATTATCCTGACCTCGGGGCTATTTTTGAAATTTTCTTGAAAATATGGATATTTTATTAAATGGTATGATTTTTGGCCTAATTTTTGGGCTCACCACACCTTGCTCGTGCGTGTGATGTCACTTAATTCTTCTCAAGGCGTAATATCAAAAATTACTATTTAAACCCCCATTATTCTTTTGAGTTTTACAAATGTGGAAGGAAGCTCTCATGCTATCGTGTACCAGACAAAATTTGGATTCAATAAACACATAAACTGCAACATACGCTTAAACATACATACGCATATGCACACCCTTAATACCTCAGACATATACATATTTCAAGGAGAAAATATGGACATCTTTTTATTAATTGATATGATTTTTATAGCCTAAATTTGTCTTCTCTTATTTTCCAAGTTGAAGATAGCAATCTTTTTATTAAATGAAATGATTTTTTGGCTAATTTTATTTTCTCTTATATTCCAGTTGAAGATGTCGATCTCCCAGTTCCAACAAACATTTTTGTGAATTTTTCTGAGCTCCGGGCTATTTTCCACTTTTTTGGAAATATGTATCATTTTATTAAATGATATGATATTCTGGCCTAATTTTGTCTTCTCTTATATTTCGGCTGAAGATGTCGATCTCACGGTTCCAACGGATTTTTTACGGATTTTTCTGAGCTCTCAGCTATTTTCCACTTTTTGGAAGATATGTATCATTTTATTAAATGATATGATATTTTGGCCTAATTTTGTCTTCTCTTATGTTTCGGTTGAAGATGGCGATCTCTCGTTTCCAACGGACATTTTTGCGGATTTTTCTGAGCTCGGGGCTATTTTGTACACTTTCTGAAAGATAAGAATCTTTATATTAAATGATTTGATTTTTATATAGCTGAAAATGGCGATCTCCCAGTTTCAATAGACATTTTTGCGGATTTTTCTGAGCTCCAGGCTATTTTCTACATTTTATTTAAGATATGGATCTCTTTATTAAATGGCAAGATTTTTGTAGCCTAATTTTGTCCTCTCATATTTTTCATGTTAATATAGCGATCTCCCGGTTCCAAGGAATATGTTTGCGGGTTTTTCCTTAGTGTTGGGCTTTTTTCTACATTTTCTTGAAGATGTGAAACTTTTTATTAAATGATATGATTTTGGCCTAATTTTTGTCTTCTCACTTTTTTCAGTTGAATATTGAGAACTCCAAATTCCAACGGACATTTGAGCGGATTTTTCCGAGCTCGGTGCTATTTTCTACATTTTATGGCAGATTTGTATCCTTTTATACAGATATGATTTTTGGCCTAATTTTGTCTACTTTTATTTTTTTGTTGAAGATGGCGATCTCCCGGTTCCAACGGACATTTTTTCGGATTTTACAGAGCTCCGAGCTATTGTCTACATTTTTTGTTGATATGAATTTTTATATTAAATGATATAAATTTTATAACCTAATTGTGTCTTCTCTTTTTTATTCAGTTGAAGATGGCGATCTCCCGGTTCCAACGGACATTTTTGTCGATTTTTCTGAGCTTGGGGCTATTTTTCTACATTTTCCGGAAGTTATGGATCTTTTTATTAAATGAAATGATTTTTGACCTAATTTTTCCTTCTCTTATTTTTAAGTTGAAAATGGCGATCATTCGGTTCCAACGGACATTTTTTGCTGAATTTTCTGAGCTCCGGGCTATTTTCCACTTTTTGGAAAATATGTTTCATTTTATTAATGATATGATATTTTGGCCTAATTTTGCCTTCTCTTTTATTTTCAGTTGAAGATGATGATCTCCCAGTTCTAACAGACATTTTTGCGGATTTTTTTGAGCTCGAGGCTATTTTGTACACTTTCTGGAAGATAATAATCTTTATATTAAATGATATGATTTTTAAATCCTAATTTTTTCTTCGCTTATTTTTCAATTGAAGATCGCGATCTCCCAGTTCCAACGGACATTATTGCGTATTTTTTTTGAGCTCTGGGATATTTTCTACATTTTATTGAAGATATGGATCTCATTATTAAATGACAAGATTTTTGAAGACTAAATTTGTCTTCTCATATTTTTATTTGAATATGACGTTTTGCATGTTCCAACAGACATTTTGTGTAGATGTTTATTAGCTTTAGGCTTTTTTCGACATTTTCTCGAAGATATGAGTCTTTTTATTAAATGATATGATTTTTTGGCTTAATTTGGCTTCTCTTTTTTCAGTTGAATATTGCGAACTCCCGGTTCTAACGGACATTTGTGCTGATTTTTCTGAGCTCGGTGCTATTTTCTACATTTTATGGCAGATATGTATCTTTTATTAAATGATCTGATTTTTGGCCTAAGTTTGTCTTCTTTTATTTTTCAGTTGAAGATGACGATCTCCCGGTTCCAACGGACATTTTTTTGGATTTTTTTGAGCCCCGATCTATTTTCTACATTTTCTATATGATTTGAATCTTTATATTAAATGATATGATTTTTATTACGTAATTTTTCTTTCCTTATTATTTAGTGGAAGATGGCAATCTCTCGGTTCCATCGGACATTTTTGTCGATTTTTCTGACCTCGGGGCTATTTTTCTACATTTTCGGAAAGTTATGGATCTTTTTATTAAATGATATGATTTTTTGACCTAATTTTTTCTTTTCTTATTTTTTTCTGATGAATATAGCGATCTCCCGGTTTCAACGAACATTTTTGCGGATTTTTCTGAGCTCCGGCCTATTTTCTACATTTTTGAAAAGTTATGGATCTTTTATTAAATGATATAATTTTTATAGCCTAATGTTGTCTTCTCTTTTTTCAGTTGAAGATGGCGATCTCCCTATTCCAACGGATATTTTTGCTGCTTTTTATAAGCTCGGTGCTATTTTCTACATTTTTATAAATGGTATGATATAGCCTACGTTCTTCTTCTCTTATTTTTTTCAGTTGAAGATGGCGATCTCCTGGCTTCAAAATGGAAATTTTTGCGGCTTTTTCTTAGCTTGAGTCTGTTGTTCTACATTTTCTGGAAAATATGGATATTTTTATGAAATGATATGATTTTGACCTAATTTTGTCTTTTCTATTTTCAGAAGAAGATGACGATATCCCGGTTCCAACGAACATTTTTGCGGATTTTTTTAGCTCCGAGATATTTTCTACATTTTCTGTAAGATATGAATTTTTATATTAAATGATAGGATTTTTATAGCCTTATTTTGTCTACTCTATTTTTCAGTTGTAGATAGCGATCTCCCGGTTCCAACGGAAATTTTCACATATTTTTTGAAGTTTGGTGCTATTTTCTACATTTTTGGAAGATATGAAATTTTTATTAAATGATATGATTTTTATATCATATGTTTTTCTTCTCTTATTTTTTCAGTTGATTATTGCGATCTACCAGTTCCAGCGGATATTTACTGATTTTGTTAGCTTATGGTTATTTTTCTACTTTTTATGGAAGATAAGGATCATTTTATTAAATGATATGATTTTTTGGCCTAACGTTGTTTTTTGTATTTTTTTAGTTGAAGATGGTGTTCTCACGGTTCCAACGACGATTTTTGCAGATTTTTTTGACCTAGAGGCTATTTTCTACATTTTATGTAAGATATGGATTTTTTTATTAAATGATATGATTTTTGGCCTAATTTTGTATTCTCTTATTTTTTAGATTAAGATGGTGATCTTTCGGTTCCAATGGACATTTATGCAGATTTTTCTGAGCTACAGTCTATTTTCTAAATTTTCTGTAAGCTATGAATATTTAGATTAAATGATATGATTTTATGGCCTAATTTTGTCTTCTCTGATTTTTCAATTAAAGATGTCAATCTCCCGGTTCCAACGGCCATTTTTGCGGATTTTTAAACACTAAACTACATTCTAAAGCTCATTGAAGATATGGATCTTTTTATTAAATGATATGATTTTTATAGACGAATTCTCTTATTTTTCACTTGAATATAACGATCTCTCGGTTCCAACGGAAATTTTTGCAGAATTTTCTGAGCTCCATGCTATTTTCTACATTTTCTTTAAGATATGGATCTTCGTATCTAATGATATGATTTTTATGGCCTAATTTTGTCTTCCCTTATTTTTCAGATGAAGATGGCGATCTCCCGGTTCCAACGAACATTTAAGCGGATATTTCTGAGCTCTAGGCTATTTCTACATTTTATGTAAGATATGGAACTATATATTAAATGATATGATATTTATGACCTAATTTTGTCTTCTCTTATTTTTTTAGTTGAAGATGGCGATCTCTCATTTCCAACGAAAATTTTTGCGTATTTTTCTGAGCTCAGGCAATTTTCTATATTTTCTAGAATATAAGGAACTTTATATTTTTGATATGATTTTTGTTGCCTAATTTTGTCTTTTCTTATTTTCCAGTTGATGATGGTAATCTTTTTATTAAATGATATGATTTTTGACCTTATTTTCTCTTCTCTTATATTTCGGTTGAAGATGGCGATCTTCCAGTTCCAACGAACATTTTTGCGGATTTTTCTGAGCTCTGAGCTATTTTTCATATTTTCTGGAAGATATGGATCGTGTGTTAAATGATATCAGAGAAGACAAAATTGGGCCAAAAAATTTCCGTTGAAACCGGGACATCGCCATCTTCAATTGAAATATAAGAGAAATCAAAATTCAGATTCGGGAAATCGCCATCTTGATCTATAAAAAATGTCTGTTGTAACCTGGATATCACCACCTTCAACTGATAAGATTTTTATATATCATTTTCTGAGCTTGGAACTACTTTTCACATTTTATGACAGATATGGATTTTTGTATTAATTGATATGATTTTAATAGCCTAAATTTGTCTTCTCTTATTTTCCAGTTGAAGATGGAGATCTTTTTATTAAATTATATGATTTTTGGTCTAATTTTGTCGTCTCTTATATTCCAATTGAAGATGGCGATCTCCCGGTTCATATGTATATTTTTGCGGATTTTTCTAAGCTTCGGGCTATCTTCCACTTTTTTGGAAGATATGTATCATTTTATTAAATGATATGATATTTGGCCTAATTTTATCTTCTCTTATTTTTCAGTTGATGATGGCGATCTCCCGGTTCCAACGGACATTTTTTCGGATTTTGTCTTAGCTCGGGGCTATTTTGTACACTTTCTGGAAGAAAATAATTTTTATATTAAATGATATGATTTTTATATCCTAATTTTTTCTTCTCTTATTTTTAAGTTGAAGATGGTGATCTTTCGGTTCCAACGGACATTTTTGGGTATTTTTCTGAGCTCCATGCTTTTTTTTACATCATATGCACTTTTATCTTTGAAAAAAGTGACCGATCTATTGATTCCATTCAAATGCAAAATAAAAATCTCTCAGATCAACTCTCAACAATGCAGTTTCATTTGAATTATATATCTGATACCATTGGGGATCCCCATTTTGGTTGTGTAATGACATACACTTCATGACCGGTCGGTAGCCCCGATATAAGAGAGGTGCGTTAGGCAGTTGACGACCATATTAATGCTGTTGGATCTTTTTGAGTGGAGTCTTCAGATTGCACTCTGGTGCGACTCTACAATGCATTGAATTGTCATCATACAAGTGTAAAAATGGTAGTGGCTAGGATTTATACAGAAGTGGTATAGTGCTTTCCCCAAACATGGCGTGAGAATGAGCAAGGATAGGCTAGGAATGACCAATATCTAGTCCTTGATGTGGTGGCATAGGTTATGGGGTTATAGGTATGAGTATGGTAAGAATCTATTTCATGCATGGTAAAAAATAAAATAAGATAAAAAGGATGGTATTGGGAGAGAGTATAATCAGAAGAAAGATTAGTGCTTCATGTTTTTAGTAACTAAATGGATATGTGGAAGATCTAGGAGGGTGGAAGAAACATACTGGATATAGCAATTGGTAGCTGAGAAAAGAAACATATACAAATGGGGTTGGTTAGTTTCAAATAAACTGCTGAAAGTAACTGTTGCAGATGCTAAAAGGTTAAGATAAAAAGTCAAAAACCCAAAAAAAAAACTAATTTCATTTTTCTAAAAATATAAAATTCTAATTTTGTATTTCTAAAATGAATATTGTGGATGGAAAAAGAATAAGATACAATAAATACTAAGGAAAAAAATCTTATATTGGGGAAAAGGTGCTCGGTTAATACTTAAAGAATGTAATATTTGGATGTTTGGATCATACAGATGAATCGATTCAAGGAGATATCTAGAGGACTACATTTGACCTAGACAGTCATTTTGGGTGAGACCCTAATGGATATAAGTGGGTGCATGGAGGTTATATATGGAGTAAAGAATGATATGCGATATATGATTTGATTTTTCACAATATCAAATGACATTATATAATAACAAATATATGTTGGACAAACTTTCAATTTTGGCTAATTTTTTAATAACTAATCAATTTGAAACTCAATAATAAAAATCGATCAAGTTTGTACCATATAGGTTTTCGTGCTTGATTCTGCATCGAGCAAGAGTTCATGTGACGAGCGAGGTTGTGAACCCCGATCAATTGAATGGTCATTTATTTGACCATAGTTGCCCACTCTGATTTTCTATCTCTCATGCTCTGCCTTGATAAAAAACACGATCATTTACTTAATTAAAATGATCGTGGTTGCTAATCCCAGGCAGTTAAATGAATTTTTTTAGAGTTGGCCTGGGTCATATAAATGCATGTTTATTTCATCGAGGTTGCCAACCCTTGTCATTAAGACTTGAATCTTTATCCTCTTGCTTAATGAATGAGGTTTCATCTGAAACGATTGGGTTCGATTATTTCATTTTGGTTTTGAAAATGGACGAGATGAAATAGTTGCTAAAACTCGATTTCATTCGGTTTCGGCCAAAACCACTTTGTTTCGGCTTGTTTTGATCGAAATTAAGTGTCTTCAGTTTCGATCGATTTCACTTGGTTTCGATCAGTTTCGGCCGAAACCAAATGACCGAATTATTATTTCTTTCAATAAAATATGAGTTTGTATTTAAATACATGAACCAACTTGAACTATACAAATAAAAATATTTATTAAAATTTTAAATATTATAAAAAATCTAAAATTTTATTGAAAATTTAAAAATTAAATTATAAAATTTATTAAAATTCTAAAAAACATTTATTACAAATGCATTGCTATAGAAATATATGCATAATATATACATATAAATTCATATAAATCCGAAACTGAAACTCAAAACAAAACTAAGAAACGGGCGAAACTGTGCGAAACCTAAATTTTTTCCAACGGTGAAACCAAACCGAAACCGAGTTCTCAAACGTTGGTCTTGCTCATTGATGATGTATTTGATTCTAACTCTAAGCTTCAAAGATCAAGGATATGTAAAGTTAGTAATGTAATGCTTGAACGCGTCTCAAGTATGTGATGCTTGAGCGCTACTCCCAAGTGTAGGATGACGTCAAGTAATAAATTTATATCCGATGAGACCGGATCGGATCACAGGGACAAGTTGTTTTGCAATCGCAAGTTCAATTAATAAAAGAGAGGTATAGGCGAAGCTACAACCAAGCTAACGGTGGAAATGTATGTGAAAATGTGTGTGAAACCATCTACGAAATCAACAACCTAGGGTGGAAGTATCGGGGAGGAAAATAGGTGAGGAAACTTGTGTGGTGTGTGGGGATGTGGTTGTTAAGCATATGGGTTCAATCCGAGGATAACTCAATTGTCTTTCCGACTAAGGAATGAGCAATCGGTGGATGTGGCATTTTATCGAACACATGGTGTGCAATGAAAGTATGGTATGGAAAATCGAGATAATAAACAACCAAGCATATATGAATGGTATCACTAGGCAAACTCCACTCTAGGGATACCCACTAGGGTCCCTAATTCAAAGTATATCCCAAAAAATCCTACCACATAAACTTTAGAATATGCTAGAATTGAAATTCCATAGCCCAAGCAAGCAACATCACCACACAACCACATACAATGAGATCTAGCTACTCATAGCAATAAAAGAGACATTTTCATGTCTAAAAACCATCATCCAATATTACTACAATAACCAAAATCAAATAAACAAAATAAAGGGAACAGATCACCAAAGATTTCTCTTAAGAAAATACAACTTTCCCTCCAATGATTGTGCTCATCCAAGCTTTCTTGCTCCTCTCCAATGGCATCTAACCCTAAGAATGAAGAAGAAGGACAGTGGAATGAGGGGAATATATGGGGAGAAGCCCTAGAAATAGGGTCAGAAATTCGGGTATAGAAACAGCACTAACGGGTCGGATCCGTGCCAAAAACCTGCAACTAAAGCACAAATCAACAGAAATTTCCAGCACCGTCACCCTGTCTTGCGAAAATTCTAGAAAAATCATCCGACCTCAGAATGACGCGTTCTAGGAAGCGATGGAACCGTAACAAAGTGTACAACGACTAAAAAATATCAATAGGCCAGAATATACACTGGAATGATAGCAGAATTCTGCACAAGATGGCAATAGCAGAATTTCCAGACCAGCAATTTTCAGCACAGTCACCATGTCTTCCAAAAATGCAGTAAATTGTTCCGACCTCCAAAAATTCTTGAAAAATATGCTTGGAATCGGGACTTCATGAAATTTAATTGATAAATAATAGGTGACTAAGATTATGATGCTAATAAGCTGTAAATATTTGGTTTTATACATATAAAAACGATAAGCTCCAAAATTAAGTGATATCATCAAAATGCGTGTATCTGAGCTAAAATAAACACAAATTATGCCACAAATGCCATCTAATGAGGGGTAAAATATGCAATATTGAACCCTAATCACACCCCCAACTAGCTTTTTGCTAGTCCCTAGCAAAACATGCGATATATTCGGATTCACAACATAACCCATATCAAATTCCACAATCTTCATGGCAAATAGAAAATTTTCAACATAATCTCAAATTGAATATACCAACTCATAAAAGAGAGCAAATCAAAGAGCTTCAATATGGCTCAAACCAACAAAGCACAAGCAAAGTTTGCATTCATTGAGATTAAAACATAAGCGTGTCATAGTATCACAATCTTCAAGAACTTGGCCAAAAAACAACACTTAGCTTTCATAATTCATGGAAGTTTGATATATGGATCATGTTTATTCATGTTTTTTTAGTTTTATAAAATTTAGGATGACCCATGTAATGAGGGTTCGATCAATGACTCCCAAATCAGAAGATTTTGGGGCATTGGGCCAAAAAGGACCCCGCGGACCTAATAACTCGAATCACCTAAGATTCACTTATTTTTCTCTCGTGCACTCTCCTAAATCCTATCTTTCGACACAAATCCCCAATGTTTCATGAGGACCTGGCTACTTGACAAAACTAGAAGAACGATGCACTTATTCTTTTTTCCTTTCCTTTTCCTTTTTTTTAATCCAACACACCAATCCACCAGTCCTCAAGCTTAAACCAAGCATATATCCAAGGCCAAATCCCATAAAATTGAAAACCAATCTACACTAATGACTTAATCCAACTCGTGCATCACAAAGTTTGCACAAAACTAATCCAAACCACATCGAAGACAAAATTCATCGAATTATGCACTATTTTTATGAGTGGCATATTAAAGTTGATCCCATGAAGAAAAAGCAATAAAATGCATGCCAATCACAATTTAGGTGTTTGAACATAAGATTTGAATCCAAATGTATGCATGAATATGAATCATATAAGGGACTAAGCACAAAGCTAGCAAATGAGCAAGGAGGGTCAACGATATGCTCGCAAGATATTGGTGTGTCAAAATGGATGTCGCCAACAAAAAATTTTTTTAAACAAAAACAACTAACAAACATCCTAAAACCACCTACAACTCTCCCCCAACTAAAGTCAAACATTGTCCTCATTGTTGAACGAGAATAGGTTTATTGAATTAAAACAATCCTAGAAAGCATAGAAAGATCAAAATTTTAAATTTTCTACACTACTGGATAGAAGTCACCGAGGTCAAAAGGCGGATAACGGATGTCCAACGGTGGAGGAAGTAGCTCAATTAGATCCTTACATTCCTTTGTGAGCATCGTCCCTCCACAAATCACTTTGGACCCTAGCAACACAACTCCAAGCATCTCTCTAAAACGTGCGACCATGTCCTGCAAGAGATGAGATGTATCAATCCAAAGTGGGCACCATTGCCTTTCGATGAAAGTGACCCAAATATAATCGTCAAAGTAAAATAAAGAATTTGAAATATGTTGACGAAAACTCTCTAAAATGGTTGCATCTATCTCGGTACGATGTTCCACCACGGGGAAAGGAATGAATGATCTTGGGACAAGACCAGGGGAAGGCACGTTTCAGGTTCTACCAAAATGATCGATGAGCTCGTGGCCCTACTTGGCTCCTCATCCTGTCCATCCAAAATGTCATGCTCGTCCTCTCCATCTTTGCACACAACACCTGCGAGGGAAGAAGAATCCGAATCAGATAATAAATTTTTTTGAGTGGTTGGATTACCTTCTCCCAAGCAAGAGGCAAGCAATGTAAGACTCGAAATGATCTCCTGAATATACTAGCTCCGAGTCTCCATGCTCCGGAGAAAATATCGGGATTGAGCCTCATGTTTCTGAATAAGCAATTGCCCAAGGGTTGCAAAGGTGTGTCCATGCTTGGTTCTCCTTGGTCAAGGCACGCTCCAACGGCATCACAATGAAGCGCTAATGGCTCACCCCCTGAAGTCCCATCCAATGGTCGGTCCATATCCTCCATGGACTCAAGTACTCCCAAGCGTTATCAGGTGATATGACAAATAGAGCTCCATCGTCCATCATCGACATGTAGTCCTGCATCTCTTCCCGCAGTCCCTCGTAGAAGAACTGGAAAAGAGGGGCCATCGTGAATCCATGACGTGGACATCCGCTTAATAAATCCATGAACCTCCTCCAAGCTTGATAGAAGGATTCACTGTCAATTTGAGCAAAGCTGACAATTTTGAGCTTCAAAGAAGTGGTCCTGTGCAAAGAAAATGAAAGTGCATCATACAAAGAATTTATGCCGTTAAAGTCCATAGCTTTTTTTGAATTTTTATAAAAGAAAATGAAAATAAAGATAGCAAAGGACTCAAAAATTGAAAAATAAATAAGGATGAAAGATAACAAGTGTAAGATAAAGAATCATAAAGACTCACACTAAATAGTAGGATGTATCACGCCAAAATTTCCTAAATCAATCAAAAATGTATGCAAAAACCGTTGTCCCTGGCAACGGCGCCAATTGCTTGAACGCGTCTCAAGTATGTGATGCTTGAGCGCTACTCCCAAGTGTAGGAGGATGTCAAGAAATAAATTTATATCCGATGAGACCGGGTCGGATCACGGGAACAAGTCGTTTTGCAATCGCAAGTTCAATTAATAAAAGAGAGGTATAGGTGAAGCTACAACCAACTAAGCTAACGGTGGAAATGTATGTGAAAATATGTGTGAAACCATCTACCAAATCAACAACTTAGGGTGGAAGTATCGGGGAGAAAATAGGTGAGGAAGCTTGTGTGGTGTGTGGGGATGTGGTTGTAAGGATATAGGTTCAATCCGAGGATAACTCAATTGTCTTTCCGACTAAGGAATGAGCAATCGGTGGATGTGGCATTTTATCGAACACATGGTGCGCAATGAAAGTATGGTATGGAAAATCGAGATAATAAACAACCAAGCATATATGAATGGTACCACTAGGAAAACTCCACTCTAGGGATACTCATTAGGGTCCCTAATTCAAAGTATATCCCAAAAAAATCCTACCACATAAACTTTAGAATATGCTAGAATTGAAATTCCATAGCCCAAATAAGCAACATCACCACACAACCACACACAATGAATCTAGCTACTCATAGCAATAAAAGAGACATTTTCATCTCTAAAAACCATCATCCAATATTACTACAAAACCAAAATCAAATAAACAAAATAAAGGGAAGAGATCACCAAAGATTTCTCTTAAGAAAATACAACTTTCCCTCCAATGATTGTGCTCATCCACGCTTTCTTGCTCCTCTCCAATGTCCTCTAACCCTAAGAATGAAGAAGAAGGAGAGTGGAATGAGGGGAATAGAGGGGGAGAAGCCCTAGAAATAGGCTCAGAAATTCAGGGTCTGGAAACAGCACTAACGGGTCGGATCCGCGCCCAAAAACCGCAACTAAAGTACAAATCAGCAGAAATTTCCAGCATCATCACCCTGTCTTGCGAAAATTCTAGAATAATCATCCGACCTCAGAATGATGCGTTCCAGGCGGCGATGGAATCGTAACAAAGTGTACTACGACTAAAAAATATCAGTAGGTCGAAATATACACTGGAATGATTGCAGAATTTTGCACAAGAGGGGAATAGCAGAATTTCCAGACCAGAAATTTTCAGGACTGTCACCATGTCTTCCAAAAAATGCAGTAAATTGCTCCGACCTCCAAAAATTCTGGAAAAATATGCGTTAGAATCAGGACTTCACGAAATTCAACTGATAAATAATAGGAGACTAAGATTATGATGCTAATAAGCTGTAAATATTAGGTTTTATGCATATAAAAACGATAAGCTCCAAAATTAAGTGATATCATCAAAATGCGTGTATCGGAGCCAAAATAAACACAAATTATGCACAAAATGCCATCTAATGAGAGATAAAATATGCAATATTGAACCCTAATCATGTAACCCATGCATGTTTCGGATTCCTATGCCAGACTCAAAGTTCACGAAGTTCTCTTGAAATTTAATCTACCATCTTTTCACTCGTTATGACCTTAAAATTTAAATGAGACTGGAATCAAGAAAGGAAAAGGAAAAATAAAGTGGTGGGTGTGTTTGTGGAGATTAAAGAAAAAGATGAAAGCAAGAAAAATAAAAGCATATTGTTTTAAAAGAAGATTATAATGATCACAATCATGATCACGATAATACGATGTATGGATAAGAGATAAATGATTGAGGTATAATATCTTAGTTAATTTACTTATATAGTGGTTATGAAGTTTACTGAATAATTTGGTATTCGTGAAATAATTTATGCATTTATATTTAGGTTTAGGTTTATGTTTTGGAACCATCAAACTCATTTTAATTACGGGTGTTAGAATTGAAACAAGAATATTTGAGTTAGAAATAAGATTTGTGTGCTTATTCAATATACAATTTTGCTTGATTACATCTTTTAGGTCCCCCATTTGTCCTTAATTATTCATTATTCTATATTTAAGCAATTCTATAGTTCTATGATAGGATAGTTGAAGTTGTTTAAAAATAGCACAAGAGCTAACTTATCATAAAATATACAATAGGTCGCAATATCTTAGGAAAATGAAATTTGATACAAAGCACAATTTGACAACTATGATAATTTTCTTTTTGTACGAACTCATCAATCACCCAAACTGGACCACTTTTCCATGTTTGATTGGATATAAAATGTAAATTCCAACAAACTTCACATATGTCTAAGATGATTAGATAAATATTTTTTGTTTCCCTTTCCTACCTCCTTTACATGTTGGTAAAGTAAATTGTTTAGCAAAGAAGTTTTTTCATGCGTCAAGTTGTAAAGTCATACTACTTTCAATTTATTTTTAAACATAGCATGGCATACCCCATCCTCAATGGAGCAGGCTCTCACCTTGCATGAAAGAAATAAACCAAGCTTGTCTACTTACCATATTGAATTTAAGGCTCATTGAACCATGGCCTTTATAACCACTTCTTAGGAATTCAGCCAATGCCTAAATATGCAATACACATCGATATAAATTGATAGACTGGAACCCAATTTGAGCAAAGAAATACAAACCCTAAATGAGTGTGGTTCTAACTTATTTACTATATATCAAAACCATCTCCCTCTTCAATGTAGGACTAATCTCACACCATATACCATTTTAACATCTTATCAATCCACTCTAACCATGGCTACTTCCCAATTCCCATCATCAATTCTCTGAGAGTGAAGAACCAACATTATTATCATCATCTTATTTGTCATTAATTATAACATGAATTTATATTCATCAATGTTGTAAAAGTCTACTGGCACCGATGCTAGCGACACTCGCTTAGTGTTATTATTATTGTCCTCAAACTACTATAAGGTGGTACTCGCTAATTTGAACCAATCCTAGGTCGTAACTTATGATGGAGAGTGTGATGTACAACCCGAAGACCCTCTTGCACCGCGAGGTGCTACCCCGGACTGAGTCCAAAAAGAAGGAAGCGTGACAGGGACTCAGGATCCATTTAAAAAATAGAACATGGTATGAAAATCCTCCCAGATACTGGCCGAAAAACAGGCTCCAATCGCTTCTACACTCCTACAATCATAAGTTTTTCCAAACACTCAGCGAGTCATGTTAAATTAATTAGTTAACATTTTAGTGTCGTGATGAAGCCTAAGTTTAACATCATTTAAACTACGTAGTCAAGGTGGTCCACTGACATACATATAGTAATAGCCAGACATTACATGAGCCAATTCTCAATCCACATCAGCCATTCATTATCAGTGATATCTCGAGTAATATCCCATGGACTATGCAATTTAACATAACATTAAACTTCTCGCATGAATAAAAACAACTTCCCAAAAGGAGTATTCCAAGCTAACTATCACGTAAGCTAAACATGTGACAACTGGAAATATAGGCACAACTAGGCAATAGATGCAACAATATTTATTTGAAAAGGAACTGAAATTGACATCTTTAGTATTTCTAAAAATTACAAACATATGTATCAGATTAGGGTTTTCATCACATGGCGGGGAGAACCCGAGCCTGCGGTAAAATCCCGGGTTTTTAGCAAGATACCAGGGGCTAACGACCAAAACAGCAGGGTAATGATGCCCAGATCCTAAGTAATCCATACTGAAACCCAAAACAGCAAGCGAGGAAACCAGTCGAACCTAACAACAAGAAAGAAAACCAACCGAACCCCCAAAACAGTAAGCAAAAGTCAACCGAACCCAAACAGGATGCAAGAAAGCAACCGAACTTAACAACAACTCAGGAGTTCCCAAAGCAGCACCCAAGGGACAAGCCAAACCCCAAGCTGAAACCCCAAAACAGTAAGCAAAGGCCAACAGAACCTAGCACAACCCAACGCCAAGACCCCGTGACCCCACATTAAGCAAGCAAGGGAACCAACCCCACAAAATAATCGTAGGGAATCAAACCCTAACTCATCCCCAAATCATCATCTCTCATATGTTAAAAATCCAATTTTTCGCACACATACCAATGATTTCATCTCAGATTTAAACATGCAATAATCGAAATTAAAACCGAAGCGTAGGGGGAGAATAGTCTACCATAGATCGTTGAAAAGCAAAAGAAATCGAAAAATTAAAAACCCATAGCAAGATCCAGTCTGTAGTCTCAAGAAATCAACCCAGATCTTAAAAGCTCTGAAATATGGAAAATAACTTATAGTGTTGCGTAGCCAGAAAGAAGGAGAAGATGAAGCGTGTTAATAGCAGTCGAAGAAACCTGTAGAGGACGCATGTCATCAAGCAAGGGGACATGACAACCTCGGGAGGCCTGGTAGGGCGTTAGTTGATCACAGGAAAAGGACGAGAGGGGGCAATGCTCATGTCACTTCTGACACGTGTTAATATTTCACCTTTTGCACACGCTCTTCATCGTGTTTCATATGCGTTTCATCTCATTCCATGTTGTATATATCACATTTTGGTTCATATTGACTGTTGGGTGTATTGTTTGTATTTCAAGTAAATGTCGGCATTTCGGTGTCTTCTGGAGTCAACCTTGTATGTCGGGACCAAAGCGCGCTTATACGGTAAAGATCCGATGGACAAAGATGAGGAGTTGAAGTTTTGGAGCTTCACCTGGTCAAGTGGATGAGCCACCCGACCGGGTCGTATCATGGTATCAGTCCTGCGCTCCACCCGGGCAACATACTGCGTCACCCGATCGGGTGAATGACCGGGTGGTGAGGAGACAGAGTGGAATTCATGGAGGAGCTTTCCACCCGATCGGGTCATCTCCTCGGGTCATTTTGGGGAAGAACTCACCCGACCGGTTGACACTTCAACCGATCGGATGGCCTTTTCTTCCCCTTTCGTGCACTGCTACAGAATTCATTGAAGATATTCTATCATTCCAGTGGGAGTTTGGGCGATCTATTATTTTTCTAGCGTCAGCATCGTCGTCAGATTTCCAACGATATGTCGCATGCCCAAATCCAATTTTTCTACATTTTTCTGGAATTTTTTGAGCGCATCTGTGTGCTGAAATTCTGGGCTGTCTGGAATCTGATTCCCACCCAATCCGGTGGGCTATCCACCCGACCGGGTGAGCCCATTTTTAGCAGTTCAGTGTCTCTGTTTGTTTCCACCCGATCGGGTGAACTTTCACCCGATTGGGTGGCACTTTTTCAGCAATTTTAGTGGGTAATTGTACCCGAACTGTTAGGGTTTTGTGTGGGCCTATAAATATGGGATGTTGGACGACTTGTAAGGGTTTCCCTCTATTTTCCAGGAGCTTTCAGCCCCTTTCATGGGAGCCTTAGATTAGGTTTGATTAGGGGTTCTCTTTCAATAAATCTTGTAATTGATTGATGGATTCTAATGCAAGATAAGTATTTTTTCTCTTATTTACATTGCTTTGTGTTATTTTCATTGTGCTTGATGATGAATGCTTGTTTGCATTTATTATTACTTGATATCATGTTCTTCATCATTGAGTAGTTCTTGATGAACCCTAATATGGGTTAGAGTAGGATTGATGATTGGGATATTTCATTTGACTTGATTGCATGACAAGTGTTTGATGTAATGTGTCAATGTGGGTGTTTAGCAATCTGAGACCAACCCGTATGGCAACACACTAGATGGAGTTGGGGATTGGGCTCCGGATGCTTGTCCCATCAAGATCCTCTTTGATGTATTGCTAGGAATCACATTCGACCTATTTGGCCATTAGGGTTATGCTAGGGCGTTTCATTGTCATCAACTGGAAAAGTCCGCCTTTGACCGTTGGGACAAGAGGAAATAAAACGGGAGTTTGATTCTCTAGCCGTAGCTCATGCCCTAGCATTGACATTGAGTCCTTGCACGTGGGAACGGCCTGGACGAAATGTTGTATCATTGTGGCCTTAATGCTCTCAGTTGCGGAGGGTGTTGGACATGGGAATGCCCACCGTCTGAAACCGGGTAGACCTAGCGTATCATCCTGGGCACCGACCGGAATATCGAACCCACGGGGCACTAGGTACCACCTTTTGGGGCAATGTCTCACCCTGTGTTGAGTCAAATACCAAGTGTCATGAGTGCTCTAGCCCGTGTTAGCGGGGATTCATTTCTTGTCTTTTGCATTTCTTTCCTTTATTTCTACACTACCCACTCATATCATCCGCGTAGCTCTCACCGAGGCTAGTAGCCTTCAAGCCATCCACCTCCCTGTGTTCGATATACACACACCCTATACTAACCGTACACTCGTGGTAAAATGACACCGTGCCCTAATCATAAACGGGACACGGGTCAAGTTTTTGGCGACGTTGCCGAAGATGTCATGCCTCGCTTTCCAAAACTACGGAGGCGAATCGTGACTAAGGCCCGCTTGGGCCGGAGCTGTGAAGCTCGGACCCAATAAGCGTCTGTAGGGGTACCATTTAAAATTTTTCCAGGTTCTTGCATTTATAAAATTCGTAACAATAGAAAGTACTGAAAAGAAATGCATTCATTTTATTCCATCAAGATATCCAGAAGTACAAGAGTCTAACAAAGGAAGTAATGCCCAGTATGGCATCACGCAGAAAGCAAACTACTGGTGCAAGCACCCAACCTAGGCAGAAAAGTAAACGGTGCTACGCACCCGAACTAGAAAGTAGGAAAAACTATGAACTGCAACGGTGAGGGACCTCTAAGACTGGTCCTCGTCAGGTACGTACTCCGGGTCGACACCCTCTGGCTCCACGTACTCAGGAATGTCCGGCTCGTCCATGTGCTCTGGCTCAACACCTGACATACAGCACCCAAGAGAAAAGGAACTGTACGTCAGGAAAAGTCTACAATAAAGGGTTAGACTCTACTGCAAGTGTAATATAATTTAGAGCAACAATTTACTGGTTGATTAACATGCTGGGGTTATGACATGGTAGAAAGTAAAACTGTGCTGGAAAGGTAAACACGACACGCTGTAGCCGTAGCATGTGCTACCGACTACGTGACTAACCTTAACGGGACAAGACAAGACAAGACAAGACAAGAAGTATGTCATTATGGTTCACACCTTTCGGTCTGTACCGAGGGAACGCTCAACCTTGTGCATGGGACAAGACAAGACAAGAAGTGTGTCACTAAGGTTCACGCCTTTCGGTCTGTAATGTGGAAACGCTCAACCTTGTGCACGGGACAAGACAAGTCAAGAAGTGTGTCACTGAGGTTCACGCCTTTCGGTTAGAAGGCGACTAGCACCTTCTCAACCGAGGGAACGCTCAACCTAGTGCACGGGACAAGACAAGACAAGAAGTGTGTCACTGAGGTTCACGCCTTTCGGTCTGTACCTAGGGAACGCTCAACCTAGTGTATAACTCGAGACAAGACAAGACTGAGGGTGACAAGAGAGATTCACGCCTTTCGGTTTATGGGTGGCCAAACTCGCTAAGCCGAGGGAATGCTCAACCTTCCTTCACCAAATGTGCTCAAGACAAGACAACCAGAGATCACCCTCGCATGGAGAGCACCTGAAACGCCCGTAGGCTTTTGTGACATTACATGACAGAGTTGGGGAGATGTTCATTCTAGGGCATCCACACGCACGCACACACAGAATAACCCTAAGTTGTCAGTTGTTGTTGTTGTGCTTAGACTTCGTCGTCAAGTCCAAGCTGTCAAAGGGGGGTCCCGGACGATATCATTCACGTCCGGTTCTCTTTAAATGTACACTAACATTCTAAAAAGGAGATGGCCTAAATGTGGCAGTAAGAATACAAGTGTAAACACTTGCCTGCGGTTGCGAGTGCGTCGTCTGTCTGTAGCGTCCCGTCGAAGCGTCGCGTCGACGATGGTCTGTCTGAAACAGGATCACGACGATGTCAGATCGTGCTTTTTGTCAATCCTATTACAGTTTGTTTCTAAATTTGGCGGGACTATCCTAACAGTCAAAAAGCCACGTCTTTTGATGTTTTGTTTAGTCTAGATCGACGTCTACCCTATGTGCACAGAAAATTAGTCTGTTCATCGATCTTTTCCTACGGTGGACAACGTTTTAAAGATGCAGAAAATAACTTTAGTTCACGTTGAGCAATTTTAGATTAGGTTTTGATGAGCTACGGTGTGGGTTTTACTACTCGTTAGGGGAACCAACCTCTTGACGTCGTTCAAAAGCGGATGTCGGGTTTGAAAGGCGAAGCGTCGGCATCGTCTGCAACTCCTCGACCGTGGGTAGCACAGAGAGGCACCTCTGGACAGTAAGGTGGTGGCACAAAATCAGCGGGCAAACAACAATCCTCCTCCAGTTGCGGGTAGCGCAACGGATCTTCACGACAACGACGACGTCGGCTAAAAACACGTGTGTACGGTGATGCACATTCACTCTGAGGGTCCAAGGGGGCTATCGATAGATGAAGTAGGATCAGTGGAAGATGCTCGGCCTGGTGGATGGCCGACGGCGTGAGCGTACGGCGGTGGGTGGCCGTGAGAAGTTGAAGGGGACAGATTCGTGCAACGTTTGTTGTCGCGCACCTCAGTAGAAAACCAGCAATGAAAAGCAACAACAGAAAATTGTAAAAGCTAAAGGACTTCAAGAGGAATTCAACGGTGGTAGGGTGGTCTCCGGAAGAGGTCGGAGGTGGTCGTGCACTGGCGTTGAAGTTTAGCACCCAGATCTGTCAAAAACAGCCAATACAGCTTGTTCCGACGAGTATTCAAGGAGATACATGCGAGATATGAGCATGAAGGAAATTTCAGTTGGTAGGGGATTTCGATAGGAGTCCAACGGCTGTAGGATGGTCATCGTAGGTGGCCGGATGACCGGTGAGCGCGAGTTTGAAATGGCGACGCGCAAGGTTGTAAAAAACGCTAGGCGCTAGGCGTTCGGATTGCTGGCGCCCAGCGCCCAGAGCATTAATCGGGGATTAATCGGGGATTAATCGGCCTAGGCGGATTTGCAGTTTTTAATTATTTTATTTATTTTTATATAATATATTTATGTTTATATATAAATATAAATATAAATATTATTTAAAATACATCAAATATTTAATACATACTAAATCAAATCCAGTTTACCTACTTTAGAGTTTGTATGCAACAAAATAAAATTTAAAAGATACTCTTGTGCAATTAAGCCATTTACCAAAAACGCCCAGAAACCGCCTAGAAACCGCCCAGAAACCGCCTAGGAATCGCCCAGGAACCGCCCAGGAGCCGCCCAGAGCGCCCAGACACCGCCCAGAACGCTTAGGCGGCCGATTAATCCCAAAAACGCCCAGATTGACCGCCCAGGCCATAATCGGGGCGTTTACTGGCCGCCTAGCGCCTAGGCGCCGCCTAGGCGGCCGCCCAGGCCGATTTTTAGAACACTGGCGACGCGCAAACTGTCAAAAACAGCGGCTAGATCTGAGTTCCACCGGGTTTTCGAGGAGATCGAAACGTGGAAAAAGGGTAAGTGAAGTTGGAGATGATCGGGAGGTCAGAGAGGAGTTGATCTACGGTGGTGGTCATCACCGACGGAGGCGGAGGCGGGCCGGCCGTGGGTTTTTCCGGCGAGGTGCACAGCTTCAGAAATTTCGGCCAAATGGGTTGTTTGCTTGGGTTTTTGATGTCTTGGAGAGGTGGAGATGGAGGAGAAGGAGGTGGAGATGCTGGTGGTTGAAGAGGGGAGGCTGGGGTGGCCTTTGGTGGTCGGAGGAGGAGCAATGGCGGCTAGGGTGATGGGTTACGTGAGCTTTTAATCTTTTGGCCTGGTGGTTATTTGAAGAAGAAGGGTTTTGCTAAATGCCTTTTGAAGACGGTTTAAGTGAGATGGTGACTAGGAGAGAGAGTGAGTGAGGGAGAGTACGAAGTAGGGAATAGATGGGTGAGGGTAGCAACAGAATCAATTTGCATGATACGTTTAAATCCTTTGGGATTTGTGAACTGATTTGAATTTCGAAATTAATTGTGCTTAATGGGCTTCGAAATTGATTAGTGATTTGGGTGGGCTAGGAGTGTCCAAAAATTACAAAAAAATACCAGGACGACCGTGACGAAGAGAGGTTCGATGATACGGTGGTCAATCACGCATTTGGTCTACAGAAAATGAACAGAAAAAATAAAAGATCAGGCGATCAAGTCTAAAACTACGACAGCTTTGCAATCAAACCTGATTTGTGGGAGAACGACCCGTGAAATGATGTTCACAAAAATTACTATAAAATTCTACACTTCCATACGGTCACAACGGCATATCACATCGTATATACCGAATCCAAGAAAGTGTCAAATAAAATATGCGTACGAAATACGTACGTACACGCAGAAAATACGAACGGTCGGAGAGCGGCCGTTACATTCTACCCACCTAGAAATATTCCGCCCTCGAAATCACTTATACTAATAATAATAATAATATCTATATAACCTTATACATGCAACTCTCATATCTACCAATAATGATCGCTAATCTCATAACTTCAAACAACGTTCCTCAAATAATCCATCATAACTCTTCTCTCCACTGGCTAATGCTACAACCAGAACCACACCCTAGCACTTAACTTATAAATCCACCTTATCGTCAACCAGTCATCAATCATCTCGCCCTCAATACATTCTCCATCATATCGACTCAGAAGTTTATCCTCCGAATTCAATGAACCATCAAACTACGTCTATCCTTACCCCTATCGTCTATCTCTGAACCACACCAAATCCGTCTACCTAACCATCCATTCATCTCAACACATCGTGTTACTTCCAACGTCTTCTCACACCAACCTAACAATCAGGTCTCGATGCTTTAAATGTTCTACTCATTCTCATGACCACTCTAAATCATACTATATTCTGTAGCTACTCATATCTGCCACTTGTCCAAGTTTCAAGTCTGATAAGTTCTCATCTCCCCGCATATAATTTCATCCGACCAGAATTCTCCATCGAGTCCGGCACACATCGGTATTATAAATAAGTCTTGAACACCTCATTCTTTTCATCCAAAGAAATCTAATCTAATATCCTTATGTTCAAAATCAACCGAGCATCGCTACGACATATCTCATCTCACCCTATGCCTACCCGTAAACATAACCCTATAACAATAATAACCAATTCTAATACTATAACAACAATGAAAATAACACTTCAAAGAAGGAACAAGAGGAAAGAAATTTTAAGTCCAAAGACATATGTTTAAAAAAATAACATGTGGGAAAACGTGTGGAGTTGTGGTAATGGATGAGGGAAGATAGGTGGGTTGTGATCTCGTGGGCTAGTTTCAAAACTTTAAAGATTTGATTTGAAAGGAAACAAAAAAGTTTTGAAACATACATAAGCAGCCAAAAATAAGCTAAACTATAATATGAAAGACTAAAACTATGGAGTTACCTGCAATGACGCCATCCACTGTTGTCATGACATATGCTCCACGGACAACAGCTCCTCTTTGGGTAGGGGCAGGCGCTCTACTTGGCAGTGGGGTTGGTGCTCTGCCCTCCACATGGCAATACCTTGGGCAATCTCTAGTGACGTGTGTGGCGGCTCCACATGCCAGACACAAACCCAGCCTCTTCCTGCAATCGTTCTGATGATGTCCTAGCTTGCCACAGAAAAGACATCACTCTCTGGTCTGGCTCTGAGCAGGTGCTCCTGGCCTCTTGAACGATACTGACTGAACTGGTCCCACTATAGACCTAGCAGAAGGCCTGTACTACTCCATCGGTCGCTTTCCTCCATCATCAGAAGGATCAGGTAGACGTGCCACGATCTCAAGATTCCTGGCGGCATTCAACACAGCTCCCATGGTCGAAAAATCTGCTGAGGTCATGGAAGCTTGAATCTTCGGACGTAGTCCCTGACGAAAACCGATCAGCTCGGTTCTCTTCCTTCTTCACCATATGAGAGGCAAATCGACTGAGCATCTCGAACTCTGCCTCGTACTCATCAACCGTCATGTCCCCCTGCTTCAGATTCACAAATCGGCTCAGAAGCTCCCTCTTAGCAGCCTTGGAGAAATACTTCTCTCGGAACATGGACGTGAAGATCTTTCACTCCACTGGCGTCTGCAGACGCCTCTCCTCAATGCGCCACCAGTTCCTAGCATTCTCAATCAGCTGCATCTTCGCTATCTCAACTCGGGTATCCTCAGGAATCTTTGCAGCTACCAGCTTCTCTTCTGTGCTCTAGATCCACTCATCAGCATTTAACGGTCCTTCCTTCCCAGAAAAAGTCTTGGGCTGAAGCTCATTGAACTGCTTCACTCCAGGCGCAGCTCTCGGGGCAGGTGGCGACGGTGGAGCCTGGACGGCTCGGGCAACCTGATGGGACTCCTGGACTAATTGATGCTGAACGTCTAGCATCTCCCTCATGAGGCCCAGAAACTGACGGAATTCACCGCCCTAGTCTCCTGAAACTCCATCCGTTGAGCTCCCGGCTCGGGCATTGCATCTTCCTGCCATCCTATTGACAAGGAAGACCCAATTTAGACTCATACACGATAACTAGATAATAAAAATGAATGCAAGTAATACTATTACTACGAACTTTTATAATTACAGACCTGCATGTGCCACCACTAAAACCTGTTACGCCTCGCTTCCCAAAACTACGGAGGCGAAGCGTGACTAAGGCCCGCTTGGGCCGGAGCTATGAAGCTCGGACCTAATAAGCGTCTGTAGAGGTACCATTTTAAAATTTTCAGGTTCTTGCATTTATAAAATTCGTAACAACAGAAAGTACTGAAAAGAAATGCATTCATTTTATTCCATCAAGATATCCAGAAGTACAAGAGTCTAACAAAGGAAGTAATGCCCAGCATGGCATCACGCAGAAAGCAAACTACTGGTGCAAGCACCCAACCTAGGCCGAAAAGTAAACGGTGCTATGCACCCGAACTAGAAAGCAAGAAAAACTCTGAACTGCAACGGTGAGGGACCTCTAAGAATGGTCCTCGTCAGGTATGTACTCCGGGTCGGCGCCCTCTGGCTCCATGTACTCAGGAATGTCTGGCTCGTCCACGTGCTCTGGCTTAACACCTGACGTACTACACCCAAGAGAAAAGAAACTGTACATCAGGTAAAGTCTACAATAAAGGATTAGACTCTACTGCAAGTGTAATATAATTTAGAGCAACATTTTACTGGTTGATTAACATGCTGGGGTTATGACATGGTAGAAAGTAAAACTGTGCTGGAAAGGTAAACACGACACGCTGCAGCCGTAGCATGTGCTACCGACTACGGGACTAATCTTAACGGGACAAGACAAGACAAGACAAGACAAGACAAGAAGTATGTCCCTAAGGTTCACGCCTTTCGGTCTGTACCGAGGGAATGCTCAACCTTGTGCATGGGACAAGACAAGACAAGAAGTGTGTCACTAAGGTTCATGCCTTTCGGTCTGTATCGAGGGAACGCTCAACCTTGTGCACGGTACAAGACAAGACAAGAAGTCTGTCACTGAGGTTCATGCCTTTCGGTTAGAAGGCGGCCAGCACCTTCTCAACCGAGGGAACGCTCAACTTAGTGCACGGGACAAGACAAGACAAGAAGTGTGTCAATGAGGTTCATACCTTTCGGTCTGTACTGAGGGAACGCTCAACCTAGTGCACAACTCGAGACAAGAAAGACTGAGGGTGACAAGAGAGATTCACGCCTTTCGGTTTGTGGGTGGCCAAACCCGCCAAGCCGAGGGAATGCTCAACCTTCCTCTACCCAAAGTGCTCAAGACTAGACAACCAGAGATCACCCTCGCATGGAGGGCACCTGAAACGCCCGTAGGCTTTTGTGACATGACATGACAGAGTTGGGGATATGTTCATTCTAGGGTGTCCACACGCACGCACGCACAGAATAACCCTAAGGCGTCAGTTGTTGTTGTTGTGCTTAGACTTTGTTGTCAAGTCTAAGCTGTCAAGGCGGGTCACGGACGCTATCATTTCATGTCCGGTTCTCATTAAATGTACACTAACATTCTAAAAAGGAGATGGCCTAAACGTGGCTGTAAGAGTACAAGTGTAAACACTTGCCTGCGGTGACGAGTGCGTCGTCTGTCTAGAGCGTCCCGTCGAAGAGTCGCGTCGACATGGTCTGTCTAAAACAGGATCACGGCGATATCAGATCGCGCTTTTTGTCAATCCTATTACGGTTTGTTTCTAAATTTGACGAGACTATCCCAACAGTCAAAAATTCACGTATTTTGATGTTTTGTTCAGTCTAGATCAACGTCTACCCTATGTGCACAGAAAATTAGTCCGTTCGTCGATCTTTTCCTACGATGGACAACATTTTAAAGATGCAGAAAATAACTTTAGTTCACGTTGACCAATTTTAGATTAGGTTTTGATGAGCTACAGTGTGGGTTTTTCTACTCGTTAGGGGAACCAACCTCTTGACGTCGTTCAAAAGCAGATGTCTGGTCTGAAAGGCGAAGCGTCGGCATCATCTGCAACTCCTCGGCCGCAGGTAGCACAACAAGGCACCTCTGGACAGCAAGGTGGTGGTGTGAAATCAACGGGCAAACAACAACCCTCCTCCCATTGTGGGTAGCGCAATGGATCTTCACGACAACGGCGACGTCAGCTAAAAACACGTGTGTACGGCGATGCACGTGAATTCTGAGGGTCCAAGGGGGCTGTCGATAGATGAAGTAGGATTAGTGAAAGATGCTCGGCCCAGTGGATGGTCGACGGCATGAGCGTACGGCGGTGGTTGGCCGTGAGAAGTCGAAGGGGACATATTCATGCAACGTTCGTTGTCGCGCGTCTCAGCAGAAAACCAGCAATGAACAGTGACAATGGAAAATTGTAAAAGCTAAAGGACTTCAAAAGGAAGCCAACGGTGGTGGGGTGGTCTCCGGAAGAGGTCGGAGGTGGTCATGCACCGGCGTTGAAGTTCAGCACCCAGATCTATCAAAAACAGCTAATACGGCTTGTTCCGACGAGTATTAAAGGAGCTACAAGCGAGATATGAGCGTGAGGGAAATTGCATTTGGTAGGGGTTTTGATAGGAGTCCAACAACGGTAGGATAGTCATCGTAGGTGGCCGGATGACTGGTGGGGACGAGTTTGAAGTGGCGGCGTGAAAACTGTCAAAAACAGCGGCTAGATCTGAGTTCCATGGGGTTTTCGAGGAGATTGAGACATGGGAAAAGGGTAAGGGAAGTTGGAGATGATCGGGGGGTCAGAGAGGAGTTGATCTGTGATGGTGGTCGTCACCAGCGGTGGCAGAGGCGGGCCGACCATGGGTTTTTCTGGCAAGGTGCACAGCTTCAAAAATTTCGGCCAAAGGGGTTGTTTGCTTGGGTTTTTGATGTCTTGGAGAGGTGGAGATGGAGGAGAAGGAGGTGGAGATGCTGGTGGTTGAAGAGGGGAGGCTGGGGTGGCCTTGGGTGGCCGGAGGATGAGCAAGGGCGGCTAGGGTGATGGGTTGCGTGAGCTTTTAATTTTTTGGCCTGGTGGTTATTTGAAGAAGAAGGGTTTTGCTAAATGCCTTTTGAAGAGGGTTTAAGTGAGATGGTGACTAGGAGAGAGAGTGAGTGAGGGGGGTACGAAGTAGGGAATAGATGAGTGAGGGTAGCAACAGAATCAATTTGCATGATACGTTTAAATCCTTTGGGATTTGTTAACTGATTTGAATTTCGAAATTAATTGGGCTTAATGGGCTTCGAAATTGATTAGCGATTTGGGTGGGCTAGGAGTGTCCAAAAATTACAAAAAAATACCGGGACGACCGTGACGAAGAGAGGTTCGATCATACGGTGGTCAATCATGTGTTTGGTCTATGAAAAATGAACAGAAAAAATAAAAGATCCGTCGATCAAGTCTAAAACTACGACGGCTCTGCAATCAAACCTGATTTGTGGGAGAACGACCAGTGAAATGACGTTCACAAAAATTAATATAAAATTCTACACCGCCATACGGTCATAACGGCATATCATATCGTACATACCGAATCCAAAAAAGTGTCAAATAAAATACGCGTACAAAATACGTACGTACACGCAGAAAATACGAACGGTCGGAAAGCGGCCGTTACAGGAGAGGCATTCGGTTTGATATTAGCTTAGCTTAGGTTCGTTAGACTACGCATAAAAACATTAAAACAAAAAAAATGAAAAAAAAAACAAATACAATAACCAAGAAATTTTTCCCCCACCATCATATTATCTTTTTGTTATTCTCTTGTACTATTGACGCTCCTCGCTAGTTTTCTTATTTTTGTTGTCCAGGTATCTTTGCTATTACCATGTGGAGACCAAATTTCAATTGTCAGATGGGAGGCTATGATCCTTATTCATTTGTGGTTTGTGAGATTTGTGGGATGGCATGGCATGTGCATAATGATTGCCCATTTATGCTTGAGAGCCTCATTCTAAAACAAGGCCAAATATTTTCCACAACCTTAGCCCAAACACCTCCCATCCATTTCCTCAACCTTATATCCCTCCACCAACACAAGAAAAATCAAGGCTTGAGTCTCTCCTTGAAAGTAGCATTTTTAACCAAGACCAAATATTGTAAACCTTTATGGTACCAATCACCGAACCTACACCGAGGAGAGGGGATGGAGGAGAGGATATACCCACTTTCATGGTTGAGACCACCATCCCATCGGCCACCATAGACACATCTCATGCCGATGTCCCATTTTTCCCACACTGCCACTTGGATGACAAAGCATTTTTTGTTGATGATAGGGAGGATGGGGTGATTTCTCTAGGATCTGTGGGAGAGACTTCTCATCTTGATTTGGATACCCCACATGAGTCCTACGAGAGCACCGAGGAGACTACAGAGCTTATACATACCGGTGAGGAGGATGTGCGTGAGGACGAGGACACCACGACCACATACGAGTGGTCCGCTCCACATCCACCTCCACAACCATCTCTGTTGATGCTTCTTCCTTGGTCTATGGTCAAGCACGATGATGTCATTCAGGACATCGGACAGATTGTGGAGCATGAGCATATCATCGAGGAGAATGTGCATAAGGGCTTGAATTCGATGGTCCACTTCATGGAGTCCGAGTCACATCTACCTCTACCGTCACTCTCCACTTCTTCTGCGGCTGAGCATTTACTTGAGCATATTGCCCCTATTCAGGGAGATTTTCATACTCACTCTAACTCCACTTTTGAGTCTCGATTTTCCCTTCCTATTTCTTTAGACTCATATATTTTTGACACACCATATCTCTCGCGGGACACATGATCTACTTCTCTTGAGGTATGCTGTGGTGTGTCACCACCTGGAGAGCCACTTCTCATGGAGAGCGAGGATTTGGTCGTCACTAGCACTGAGGATAGCGACCCATTCTCAGGGAGTATTCGTCACCCTTTTATTATTTTTCCATCTTATGTTGACGATTATCTCTGGGATACATTTATTTTGGGAAATGATTTCTTGCCATGGGCTAATGCACCTCATTCTTTGCAGGCTACATGTGGACACCTACGAGGGATGCTTGGAGGTGCATTGCTTAGGTCCATTGGCACACATAGCACAGCGCTTCTGGCGGAGCCACATCAGGAGCAGTTAGAGCAGCTACCTACCCCACTCCAAATTCTGGACCCGCCTATGCTCAGGTGTATCCTAATCTAGTAGTGTAAATATTTACCGCTTTCTAGTTTAGATTAGAATAATCTCATCTCCTCTCATTAGTGAGGGAGAGCGTATCTAGGGTTTGCTTTTGCATCATAATAACCCATCATGTTGTGCCCTTCTATCATTTTACCCCCATCACCCTATCCTTATTCTTTTGGCACTTTTCTTGGCCCCGTTATCATTTTTCTCTATGAGACCCCTACCACATCCAAAGGGTGGTGATGCATGTTTTGCCTATTGTTCATTCTCCCCTTTATCTTTTCTGCCCCGTATCAGATTTTCATATCTTTTGGGCATAACTTATATTAGCTTGAGGGAGAGTATCACCCATAGTCATTTTTGTTATTTTTGATGCATTTTCCCTCCCATTTTATCTTTGCCCTCCCATGAATGATCTTATTGCATTGAGAGTAATGCAAGCTTTAGCTTGGAGGAGCTGCATTTCATGTATGTTTCCGTTATTTTCTTCCATTTTTCACCTTTTTCATGCACCAAAATTTTTTTTCCTTTTCATTTTTATGCATCATTCCCATCATGCATTTTTCTTTCTCCATTTCATACCTGCCTCTTTCTAGAAATGAACCCTCTATGATATTTTGCCACTCAAGCTTCACTTTTCGCATTTGTGCCCCCTTTTTCCATCATGCTATTTCTTTGATTATTCAATGCTCATATATGTGTTTTGTCATCTTTTGGGTTTATTTGCTATATCCAGATATTGTTGGTTGTGATTGTGTTTAAGGCATGCTGCTAGCTAATATATCATATTTTAATATGCCCCTCTATTTGAAGTTCCTAGATTTTCAAGCTTCATTTCCAAAAAACGGTTATTTTACCAACCTACCCCCGTGCTTCTAAATCTTGCATGAAATACTATATGTGTACTCTTATCGCATGTGTTAGCTACCTTTTCAACGGGATTAGGGTATCCACACCTTTGTTCCGTGCTTTAATTCATGGAGGATTTTCTTGTCATGCTTGGATTTCTCAAAAATTCTTTTTTGTTTTACTTTGTACATTCCCCCTCGTCGTGCATCGTTCTCCCATTTGGGAGAGTGCACAATTTTCATTTTCCACAAAAAAACATTACCCAAAAACCATTAGACACCCAAAAACTACCCAAATAAACACTTTTGTATATATTTTTGTATAATGGTCCTTCGGGGTTTTTCGTAACCTGACGCCCTAAAGCCATCTAGCTTGGGATGCATAGGCTGCCTTTGCATTCCATTGCAATTTCGCAAGTTTGCAAGACAAAAATATTAAAATCAAATCAAAAACAACAAAAACAAACCAAAAACCAAAAATATGTATATATGTCACATTCTCCCCTTTTCCTTCGCTCTCCACATCTCCTATATTTGAGAGCACCAAGGTATATAGGGAAGGCGAGAGTTTGTACAAAGTAATCTTTCCACATCTTCTCCATCTCCTTTTGAAAATACAAGCAAGGCAAGAAAGTGTTTCAAAAATCAAAAACGACAAGTGTGTGTGGTGATTCCTTACATCCTAGAGATTGATAGTTATTTCTATGATTCATATCTATTCTTTCTTACTTCTTCATGCATGTATGGGTATCTTGTATTCACCGTTTAGAAGATTTGATATGAATTCTGAGCGTCCTTATATTTGGGCATATTATCTACTATGACATGCTATGATAGCTATGCCTTTGCCAATGTCACGCTTCTATCTCTTTTGTACTCCATTGACATGAACCCATGATGCTATATTTATGAGATTGAATTCTTGATTTAGATTGTGATATGCTTTTCCATTGTGCTTAATTGTGTTGGTGATTACATTTGTGGTTTGGAGAGGGTGATCAAGGATTCTTTGCTTTCCTTTCTTGCTTTCGCACCCGATCTTCATTCCAACTCGTCTTCCTCGGGACGAGGAAGAGTTTAGCTTGGGGGCTTGACGCGTGTTCATATTTCACCTTTTGCACACGCTCTTCGTCGTGTTTTCATATGCGTTTCATCTCATTTCATGTTGTATATATCACATGGTTCATATTGACTATTGGGTGTATTGTTTGTATTTCAGGTAAATGTCGGCATTTTGGTGTCTTCTGGAGTCAACCTTGCATGTCGGGACCAAAGCATGCTTATACGGCAAAGATCTGATGGCCAAAGATGAGGAGTTGAAGTTTTGGAGCTTCACCCGGTCGTGTGGTGAGCCACCCAACCGGATCGTATCATGGTAACAGTCCTGCGCTCCACCCGGGCAACACACTGCGCCACCCGATCGGGTGAATGACCGGGTGGTGAGGAGACAGAGTGGAATTCATGGAGGAGTTTCTCACCCGATCGGGTCATCTCCTTGGGTCATTTTGGGGAAGAACTCACCCGACCGGTTGACACTTCAACCGATCGGGTGACCTTTTCTTCCCCTTTCGTGCACTGCTGTTGCATTCATTGAAAATCTGCTAACATTCCAGTGGGAGTTTGGGTTATCTCTTATTTTTCTAGCGTCGGCATCGTCGTCAGCTTTCCAACGATAGGCCGCATGCCCAAATCTGATTTTTCTACATTTTTTGGAATTTTCTGAGCGCAGCTGTGTGCTGAAATTCTGGGCTGTCTGGAATCTGATTCCCACCCGATCGGGTGGGCTATCCACCCGACCGGGTGAGCTCATTTTCAGCAGTTCAGTGTCTCTATTTGTTTCGACCCGATCAGGTGAACTTCCACCCGATCGGGTGGCACTTTTTCAGCAATTTTAGTGGGTATTTGTACCCGAACTGTTAGGGTTTTGTAGGGGCCTATAAATATGAGATGTTGGACGACTTGTAAAGGTTCCCCTCTATTTTCCAGGAGCTTTCAGCCCCTTTCATGGGAGCCTTAGATTAGTTTAGATTCGGGTTTCTCTTTCAATAAATCTTGTAATGGATTGATGGATTCTAATACAAGATAAGTATTTTTTTTCTTATTTCCATTGCTTTATGTTATTTTCATTGTGCTTGATGATGAATATTTTTTTGCATTTATTATTGCTTGCTATCATGCTCTTCTTCATTGAGTAGTTCTTGATGAACCCTAATATGGGTTAGAGTAGGACTGATGCTTGTGATATTTCATTTGACTTGATTGCATGGCAAGTGTTTGATGTAATGTGTCAATGGGGATGTCTAGCAATCTGAGACCAACCCGTATGGCAACACACTAGATGGAGTTGGGGTTGGGCTCCGGATGCTTGTCCTGTCTAGATCCTTTTTGATGTATTGATAGAAATCACATTCGACCTATTTGGCCATTAAAGTTACGCTAGGGCGTTTCATTGTCATCGGCGGGAAAAAGACCGCCTTTGACCGTTGGGCCAAGAGGAAATAAAACGGGAGTTTGATTCTCTAGCCATAGCTCACGCCCTAGCGTTGACATTAAGTCCTTGCACGTGAGAACGGCCTGGACGAAATGTTGGGAGCTATCATTGTGGCCTTAATGCTCTTGGTTGCGGAGGGTGTTGGACATGGGAATGCCCACCGTCCGAAACCGGGTAGACCTAGCGTATCATCCTGGGCACCGACCGGAATATTGGGCCCACGGAGCACTAGGTACCACCTTTTGGGGAAATGTCTCACCCTGGGTCGAGTTGAATACCAAGTGGCATGAGTGCTCTAGCCCGTGTTAGCGGGGATTCATTTCTTGTCTTTTACATTTCTTTCCTTTATTTCTACACTACCCTATCATATCATCCGCGTAGCTCTCACACAACCTAGGCGAGGATAGTAGCCTTCAAGCCATCCACCTCCCTGTGTTCGATATACCCGCACCATACACTAACCGGGCACTTGCGGTAAAAACGACACCGCGCCCTAATCATAAACGGGGCGCCGGTCAACTTCGTACAAGAGGAGAGGACGAGAGGGGTGCTGTCGAAAGCCCTAGTGGGCTTTGTTATTGTTGTGCGAGAGAGAGAGAGAGAGAGAGAGAGAGAGAGAGAGAGAGAGAGAGAGAGAGAGAGAGAGAGAGAGAGAGAGAGAGAGTCGATCGTGTCGAAAGCCCCAACATGCTTGATGCGTGAAAAATGAGAGAGGGGGAGGGGAAATTAAGGAGCCCAATGCTGGACTTCATGAGTAGGCCGAGAAAAGAAGGGTGAGTAAATAAAGAAATGGGCCCTTTACATTTTACCCACCGTACCAAAAATTACGTCCTCAGAATTTCTAGAACAATATACTATTAACTAAACACAAAAAAAATCTAACAAACTACTGGCAACAACAAAATGAAGATTAGTTCAAACAACTGATAACACAATCTAAGATCTCGGGTGTCCATCTTCATCGTTGCCATGATATAAGCCTGGTAGTTCTGAGGCTAGGGTAGTGGTCGTTGCTCTTGCTGACTGATATCGGTAGTCATGGTTTGCTCAGTCTTGGACAGTTACCAACGGAGTGATCTGATGCACCACATATCAGACACAGTTTGTTCTAGCAATGATAATCTCTTTTCATGTGTATGGATCAGTAACAGTAGTCACATATCACCGGGCATTGAGGGCTGGTTTTTGTCCTGGGCTTCTTGAATGTTGTGGTATGCTCCGTCTGTATGGTGGACTTCTCTCGTTCTTCGATGTGAGTGTTTACTGGTGGCACTGAAGGTCGTCAGCTCTGCTATACTGCAACGGTTAGAGGTGGTCGTCTTGGAGGGGCCCCCGCCGGTCGCTCTCGTTTTTGCTCCCTCTGTACGTACTCATACTATCGAGCTGTAGAGAGTACATCAGCATGTGTCTTCAATTTGAACCCGACCAGCCTGTCACGAATATCGATGTTCAGGCCTTGCTAAAATATCGTGGCCCAATCCAAAGGGGTGGACACCATTGATGGAAATTGAATTCCACCCCAAGTGATTTTGATGATGAGCACACCAAATGAAGCTTAGTTTACTAACTACACTACGATTAAGTGTGCAGGTTGTGCAACAAATGAAAAGCTTTATGCATACTCCAAGAAGCGCAATCTACGCTCAAAGACAAGGAAGAACATTGCTAAGATCAATGATGAAGCTCAAAGCTCAAATGGAACAGAAGCTCAAGTGAAGCTCACATCAACTCCATCAGTTGATCAAGCTTCCGAAGTCGTGTCCTAGTCTATAGTGAGTGTGTTGTGTCTTTCTTAGGGTTATGTTAAAGCCAATTGTATAGACAATCACACACACACACAAATGATTTCAAAAACATTTTAAAATATCTCTTAAATCATTCTCAAAAAAGATATTGAGAGCTTTTTCTAGTTGTTTTATATTTCCGTAGTGAAACTCCACTACACCCTGAAGTTAACTACTTGATTGACTAGCTGTGTCTCAGAAGAAACTCCTCTGGGAGTCGACCACCAAAGAGAGGGAGTCGACTACCAGCTGAAAATCAAATTCTCCTGAAACACACTGGGAGTCGACTACCACTCCTAGGGAGTCGACTACCAGCTGTCGAAATTTGACGTTTTGACTTGATTTTTGACATATCTTTAATTGATTTTTTCCCATGATTTCCTGGAAAAAAATCAAATGATTTTGAAATTCAAATTCTCAGATTTCTCCTATAAATAGAGGACCATTTTCATTGAGAAATCACAACAACTATTGAAATCAAATTCTCTTGTGCAAAACGCTCTCAAACTCTCAGCTCTCATTCTCTCTTAGCCAAATCTATTTTTACTCTTGATCTGGCAATTTCTTTTGATATTATTTTCTGAAGATCATAATTTTATTTGGCTATCTATTTTTCAAAATCCACATTATTTATTCTCGAATTTTTATTTAAAGGATTTTTGAAAAACATTCGATCTACATCACAAAGATTTCATTCGCATCTTTGTGTGATCTAGAATCATATTCTATCAAGCCACTACACACGTAATTGTCTATTACTATTGGCTATAGAATTTCGGTGTAAATCCAATCTCTACCAATCTATTATGGTGAATTGGATATCGATTTTATTTTGTGGTTACCCTTTGTTGTAAGGGTGTTGTTGTTGGAAACCCTAGACAAGTCTAGGTGTTGCGGTTGGAAATCCTGGTTAAGACTAAGTTGTTGGAAATCCTAACAAGTGAAGTTAGGTGCTTGTATTTGCCAAGGCAGATAGTGGAAATCTCGTACCGGATTGGTCGGGGACTGGACGTACCCAAGTTATGTGGAACCAGGATAAAAATCCTTGTGTCTGCGTTTGCTTATCTGTGATTGTTTATCTTTGCAAGCATTTCTTATTTAATTTGTAATTATTCTTTGCTTAACTCTTTTATAAAATATTGCTACGATCAGTTTTGTATTTATACTTCTGTGCAAATTTTATATATCTTCATTAAGTGTTTAACTATCTGAGCTGTGCTTAATTTCCCTCTGGGAGTTGACTACTGTTCCTAGGGAGTTGACTATCAGAAGACTTTTATCTCTGATTTGATTTGAAGATTTATTGAGTTGATTAAGAACCAAGCGTAGATCACTCTACTTGGTTTCTTAGGCAACATTAGAAGGCTTTGTTTTGTGTTGATTTATTAAGAACGAAAAAGTTTTATCTTTATACAACACTATTTAACCCCCCTTCTAGTGTTGTTTTCCATCCACAGGATCCAACAACCATGTCCTTGGCAAACCTGTAACACCAATTGTTAGCAAATACATATGTACGACAAGGTTAACTGTCATGCATTAAAATACGCACCTGCTGAGATTAGAAAATTCAGCATCGTACTCCTCTACAGTTATAGAGCTCTGCTTCAGGTCCATAAACTATGCTTCCAACTTCATTTGTGCCTCTGGTGAGAAGTACTGGGCATTAAATGTCTCCTTAAATGTAGCCCAAAAGATCGGCTGCACCAGTCGGTCCTCTACAGAATCCCACCAGTTTCTAGCCTCTCTGGTCAGTTGCAACTTCACCATGCTAACCTACAAAGATGTTGGTGCATGCGCTGCCTTTAGCTTGTCGGTGATCGAGCGCAGCCACTCCTCTGCAGCCTGAGCATCATCTCATCTAGTAAAAATCGGCGGGCGTAGTGATTGAAACTGCTGCACTCTTCCATCCTTCTTAGGTTCTTCCTGTATAGCTTGGACCATCTCTCGCAAAGCCTGATCCGAGATTTGATGCATCGTGTTTGATCCAGAGTTGCATGTCCTAGCTCCCGATCCTGATCCCAAAGCGTTTTCGGCCATAGCCGCTCTCTTAGATTTCTCTACGTCTCTTGCGTATGAAAATTTTCATACGCATATATCCATAAGGTAGATTGAGTCAGTTGAGTATCGTTCTTCCTGCCTGCTCAATACTGTTCACGAGTTGATTGGGTAGACCTGTATGGGCCACCACTTTGTAACGACCGTAGCCCGGTTGCCGTCACATTTATGCGATTACATGTAGATCCTATAGGCACAGTGAAGTCAATGTGGACCAGATCAGATAGAAATAAAGATTCGCATATCGTAAGATGTTAACAAGGTTCTGAACAGTTGAAGACAGCAATCTCTCTGTTGCAACGGACATTTTTGCAGATTTTTCTGTGCTGATGCTATTTTCTGTATTTTATTGAAGATATGGATCTTTTTATTAAATGATATGATTTTAAGCTTAATTTTGCCTTCTCTTATTTTTCAGTTGAAGATGGCGATCTCCCGGTTCCAACGAAACATTTTTGCAGATTTTTCTTTGCTCGGGACATGATATGATTTTTTGGACTAATTTTGTCTTCTCTTATTTTTTCAGTTGAAGATGGCGATCTCCTGGTTCCAATGGACACTTTTGCTGAATATTCTGACATCTGGGCAATTTTAGATTATTCTATCATCGGGGATATTTTCTAAATTTTTTGAAAGATATGCATCTTTTTATTAAATTATATGATTTTTGACCTAATTTTGTCATCTTGTGTTTTTCAGTTGAGATGGCGTTTGCAGATTCCAATAGATATTTTTGCAAATTATTCCGACCTCGGGGCTATTTCCTAAATTTTCTTGAAGATATGCATCTTTTTATTAAATAATATGATTTGTGGCCTAATTTTGACTTCTCTTATTTTTTAGTTAAAGATGGCGATCTCCCGGTTCCTACAGACATTTTTGTGAATTCTACTCAGTACGGTACTATTTTCTAAATTTTATGTAATATATGGATCTTTTTATTAAATAATATGATTTTTATATCCTACGTTTGTCTTCGCTTATTTTTCAGTTGAATATGACGATCTACCGATTCAAACAGACATTTTTAGTGATTATTCCTACATTGGGGCTATTTTTCTTCATTTTATGGAAAATATGGATCATTTTATTAAATGATATGATTTTTTGGCCAAATTTTGTCTTCTTTTATTTTTCATTTGAAGATGGCATTCTTCCAACGGATATTTTTGAGGAATTTTTTTGACCTAGAGGCTATTTTAAAAATTTCTGGAAGATATGGATCTTTTTAATAAATAATATGATTTTTTGGCCTAATTTTTTCCTATCATATTTTCAGATGAAGAAGGCGATCTCCCAGTTCCAACTGACATTTTTGCAGATTTTCTAAGTTCGGCGCAATTGTCTACATTTTATGAAAGAAATGGATCATTTTATTAAATGATAAGATTTTTTGGCATAATTTTATCTTCTTTTACTTTTTCAATTGAAGATGGCATTCTTTCGATTCCAATGGATATTTTTGCAAATTTTTTTGACCTAGAGGCTATATTCTACATTTTCTAGAAGATGTGGATATTTTAATTATATAATTTGATTTTAAGCATAATTTTGGCTTCTCTTATTTTTCAGATTAAGATGGCGATCTCCCGGTTCCAACGGGCAATTTTGTGGTTTATTCTGAGCTCGTGGCTATTTTATAAACTTTCTGTAATATATGTATATTTAAATTAAAAGATATGATTTTTATAGCCTAATTTTGTCTTCTCTTATTTTCCAGTTGAAGATGACGATCTCCCAGTTTAAATAGACATTTTTGTAGATTTTACTTAGCTCGAAACTATTTTCTGTATTCTCTGGAAGATATGCATGTTTTAGTTAAATGATATCATTTTTTACCTAATTTTATCTTCTCTTATTTTTCAGTTGAAGATAGCGTTCACTCGGTTCCTACGGATATTTTTACAAATTTTCCGACCTCGGGTATATTTTCTTTATTTTCTGGAAGATATGGATCATTTTATTAAATAATATCATTTTGGCCTAATTTTATCTTCTCTTATTTTTCACTTGAAGATGGCGATCTTCTGGTTCTAACAGAAATTTTTGCGGATTTTACGAAGCTAGGTTCTATTTTCTACATTTTATGGAAGACATGAATTTTTTATTAAATGATATGATTTTTATATCGTTCGTTTTTCTTCTCTTATTTTTACGGAAGATGGCGATCTCCCGATTCCAACTTACATTTTTGCGGATTATTCTAAGGTCCGGGATATTTTCTAAATTTTCTGTAAGATATGAATCTTTATAATAAATGAAATGATTTTTATGGCCTAATTTTGTCTTCTCTTATTTTTCAGTTCCAATGGACATTTTTGCGGATTTTTCTAAGCTCTGTGCTAATTTCTACATTTTTCGTAAGATATGGATCTTTTTATTAAATGATATGATTTTATGGCCTAATTTTGTCTTCTCTTATTTTGCCGTTGAAGCGGGCGATCTTACATTTCCAATGGAAATTTTTGCGTATGTTTCTGAGGGTAGGGCTATTTTCTATATTTTCTGTAAAATAAGAATCTTTATATTAATTTTTATGATTTTTTTGCCTAATTTTGTCTTCTCTTATTTTCCAATTGATGATGGCGATCTTTATATTAAATTATATGATTTTTTGGCCTAATTTTGTCTCCTCTTATTTTTCAGATGTAGATGTCGATCTCCCGGTTCCAACAGATATTTTTACAGATTTTTTTGAGGTCGGGGCTATTTTCTATATTTTCTGTAAGATTGGACCTTTATATTAAATAATATGATTTTATGGCCTACTTTTGTCTTCTCTTATTTTTCAGTTGAAGAGGGCGATCTCCCTTTTCCAACATAACTTTTTTCAAAATTTTTCTGAGCTTGGGGATATTTTATATGTTTTCTGGAATATAAGAATCTTTATATTAATTGATATGCTTTTTGTTGCCTAATATTTTATTGTCTTATTTTCCAGTTGATGATGTCGATCTTTTTAATGAATGATATGATTTTTTGGCCTTATTTTATCTTCTCTTATATTTCGGTTAAGATGTCAATCTCCCGGTTCCAAGGACATTTTTCCGGATTTTTCTAAGCTCTGGGCTATTTTTCACATTTTCTGGAAGATATGGAACGTTTAATTAAATGATATCTGAGAAGAAAAAATTAGGCAAAAATGTCCGTTGAAACAGGAAAATCGCCATCTTCAACTGAAATACAAGAGAAGACAAGATCGGAACCGGGAAATCGCCATCTTCATCTATAAAAATGTCTGTTGTAACCGGGATATCGCCATCTTCAACTGTTATGATTTTCATATATCATTTTCGGAGCTTGGTGCTATTTTCTACATTTTATGAATGATATGGATCTTTTTATTAATTGATATTTTTATAGCCTAAATTTGTCTTCTCTTATTTTCCAGTTGAAGGTAGTGATATTTTATTAAATGATATGTTTTTTCCTAATTTTGTCTTATCTTATATTCCAGTTGAAGAGGGCGATCTCCCGGTTCCAACGAACATTTTTGCGGATTTTTCTGAGCTTCGGGCTATTTTCCACCTTTTGAAAGATATGTATCATTTTTTTAAATTATATGATATTTTGGTCTAATTTTGTTTTCTCTTATTTTTCAAATGAAGATGGTGATCTCTATGTTCCAACAGACTTTTTTACGGATTTTTCTAAGCTCGGGACTATTTTGTAAACTTTCTAGAAGATAAAAATCTTTATGTTAATGATATGATTTTATATCCTATTTTTTTCTTCTTTTATTTTTTAGTTGAAGATGGTGATCTCACAGTTCCAATGGACATTTTTGCGGAATTTTCTGAGCTCCAGGCTATGTTCTACATTTTATTAAAGAAATGGATCTCTTTAATAAATGACAAGATTTTTGTAACCTAATTTAATCTTCTTATATTTTTCAGTTGAATATGTCGCTCTTCCGGTTCCAACAGACATTTTCTGCAATTTTTTCTTAGATTTAGGCTTTTTCTACATTTTTGGAAGATATGAATCATTTTATTAAATGATATGATTTTTTGGCCTAATTTTGTCTTCCCTTTTTTCTGTTAAATATTGCGATCACCTAGTTCCAACAGACATTTATGCGCATTTTTCTGAGCATGATGCCCTTTTCTACATTTTATGGCAGATATGTATCTTTGTATTAAATGATATGATTTTTGGCCTAATTTTGTCTTCTCATATTTTCCAGTTGAAGATGGCGATCTCTCGGTTCCAATGGACATTTTTCAGATTTTTCTGAGCTCCCATCTATTTTCTATATTTTTTGTATGATATGAATCTTTATATTAAATGATATGATTTTTATAACCTAATTTTGTCTACTCGTATTATTTAGTTGAAGATGCGATCTCCCGGTTCCAACAGACATTTTTGTTGATTTTTCTGAGCTTGGGGCTATTTTCTACATTTTCGGAAAATTATGTATCTTTTTATTAAATGATATCTGTTTTGACCTAATTTTTTCTTCACTTATTTTTTAGTTGAAGATGGCAATCTCCCGGTTTCAACGAACATTTTTGCGGATTTTTCTGAACTCCTCTCTATTTTCTACATTTTCGAAAAGTTTTGGATCTTTTTATTAAAGATATGATTTTTATAGCCTAATGATGTCTTCTCTTATTTTGTAATTGAAAATGGCGATCTTCCGGTCCCAACAGACTTTTTTGCGTATTTTTTTGCGCATTTTTTTGCGCATGGTGATATTTTTAACATTTTATGGAAGATATAGAATGTTTTATTAAATAATATGATTTTTATAACATACGTTTGTATTCTCTTATTTTTTCAGTTGAAGATGACGATCCTAATGTTGTCTTCTCTTATTTTTAGTTGAAAGTGGCGATCGCCCGGTTTCAACAGACATTTTCGCAGAATTTTCTTCGCTTAAGACTATTTTTCTTCATTTTCTGGAAGATATGTATTTTTTAATGAAATGATATGATTTTGTGGCCTAATTTTTGTCTTCGCTTTTTTTAATTTGAAGATGGCAATCTACTGTTTCTAATGGACATTTGCACGGATTTTTTGAGCTCCGGACTATTTTCTATATTTTTGTATAATACTAATCTTTATATTTAATAATATGATTTTTATATTAAATAATATGGTTCCAAGTCACATTATTGCGGATTTTTCTGAGCTCGAGTCTATTTTTTTTACATTTTCGATAAGTTATGAATCTTTTTATTAAATGACATGATTTTAAGGCCAAATTTTGTCTTCTTTTATATTTCAGTTGAAGATTTCGATCTCTCGTTTCTAACGGACATTTTGCTTATTATCTTACATCTGGGATATTTTCTTAGTTTTCTGTAAGATATCATTCTTTATATTAAATGAAATGGTTTTTATAGCCTAATTTTATCTTCTCTGATTTTTCAGTTGAAGATGTCGCACTCCCAGTTCCAACAGCAATTTGTGCAATTTTTTTATACTCGGAACCATTGTCTACAGTTTATTAAAGAAATGAATCTTTTTATTAAATGATATGATTTTTATAGACTAAGTTTGTATACTCTTATTTTTTTTAGTTGAATATGGCGATCTCTCGGTTCTAACGGAAACTTTTACGAAAATTTCTGAGCTCCGAGCTATTTTCTACATTTTCTGTAAGATATGTATCTTTATATTAAATGATATGATTTTTATGGCCTACTCTTGTTTTCTCTTATTTTTCAGTTGAAGATGGCAATCTCTCGGTCCAATGGACATTTTTGCGGAATTTTCTCTGCTCGAGGCTATTTTCTATCCATTATTGAAGATAGTGACGTTTTAATTAAATGATTTAATTTTAATAGACAAAGTTTTTCATATCTTATTTATTAGTTGAAAATGGCAATTTCCCGATAACGGGAATTTTTGCAGATTTTTCTGAGCTCGAGGCTATTTTTCTACATTTTTGTAAGATACATATCTTTTTATTAAATTATAGGATTTTTTGGACTAATTTTGCCTTCTCTTATTTTTTTTGTTAAAGATGGCAGTCTCCCAATTCTAACAAACATTTTTGCAGATTTATCTGAGCTCCAGTCAATTTTCTACATTTTCTATAAAATAAGAATCTTTATATTAAATGAAAAGATTTTTATAGCCTATTTTTGTCTCTCTTATTTTCAGTTGAAGATGACGATCTCCTGGTTCCAACGGAAATTTTTGTGTATTTTTCTGAGCTCGTGGCTATTTTCTATTTTTTTTAAAAGATAAGGATCTTTATATTAGTTTATAAGATTTTTGTTGCCTAATTTTGTCTTCTCTTATTTTCCAGTTGATGACGATCTTTTTATTAAATGATATGATTTTTTGGCCTTATTTTGACTTCTCTTATATTTCATTTAAAGATGGCGATCTCCTGGTTCCAATGGACAATTTTGTGGATTTTTCTGGACTCTTGGCTATTTTTCACATTCTAGAAGATATGGATCGTTTAATTAAATGATATCAGAGAAGAAAAAATTAGGCCAAAAATGTCCGTTGAAACCGGGAAATCGCCATCTTCAACTGAAATATAAGACAAGAAAAAATTCAGATCCATGAAATTGCCATCTTCATCTATAAAAATGTCAGTTGTAACCGGATATTGCCATCTTCAACCGATAAGATTTTTATATATCATTTTCTGAGCTGGGTGCTATTTTCTACATTTTTTTGAAAGATATTGATATTTTTATTAATTGATATGATTTTTATAGCCTAAATTTGTCTTCTCTTTTTTTCCAGTTGAAGATGGTGATTTTTTATTATATGATATGATTTTTAGCCTAATTTTGTCTTCTCTTATTTTTAACTGAAGATGGTGATCTTCCAGTTCCAACGGACATTTTTGCGGATTTTTCTGAGCTAGGTGTTATTTTCTACACTTTCTGAAAGATAAGAATCTTTATATTAAATAATATGATTTTTATATCCTAATTTTTTCTTTTCTTTTTTCAGTTGAAGATGACGATCTCCTAGTTCCAACGGATATTTTTTGCAAATTTTTCTGAGCTCCATGCAACTTTCATCATTTTATTAAATATATGAATCTCTTTAGTAAACGCCATGATTTTTATAGCCTAATTTTGTCTTCTCATATTTTTCAGTTGATCATGGCGATCTTTAGGGTCCAACAGACATATTTGCGGATTTTTCTGAACTGGGTGCTATTTTCTACATTTTATGGTAAATATGTATCTTTTTATTAAATGATACGATTTTAGGCCTATTCTTTTCTTCTTTTATTTTTCAGTTGAAGATGGTGATCTCTCGGATCCAACAGATATTTTTTCGGATTTTTCTGAGCTCCGAGCTATTTTCTATATTTTCTGTATGATATGAATCTTTATGTTAAATGATATGATTTTTATAACTGAATTTTGTCTCTCTTATTATTCAGTTGAAGTTGGCGATCCCCTGGTTCCAACGGACATTTTTGTCGATTTTTCTGAGCTCAGGTTTATTTTTCTACAATTTTGGGAAGTTATGGATCTTTTTATTAAATGATATGATTTTTAGACCTAATTTTTTATTATCTTATTTTTTTTCAGTTGAAGATGGCGATCTTGTTGGGGTGAAAACCAAATCGCCTTGGGATCAATGCGGAAACCAACCCTAATAAACTGATCAGGAATATAGAGCTAGCAAAAATCTAATCCCAACGACCCAACAAAATTCCCAAATGACCTTGCAATAGAAAGCAGCAAACGAATCACAGCAACAAATAAATCAATCGCAGACACAAGAGTATTTACCCTGGTTCGGTTGTAAACAATCTACGTCCATCAATCCAATTCGAGACGATTCCACTAGTAGAGAGATCCAAACAATTAGGGTTACAAAATATCCCTCACGTGTGAGTAATAACTTGTCAACGGAACAAGCCCTCACGAATCCACTCAAGAGGAAGAAATCAATGGAAGAAGAAGAGAAGGAAAAACCAAACCTTTCTCTCAAGAACAAAAACCCTAAAACTCTCTCTAATCTCCAATGGGGTAGCAAGAGGCTCTCCACAACTCTCTCAATCTGAAAGGAGGCTTAACCTAATCTAAAACAATAGATATGTTTAAATACAAACCCAAAATAATGGGAAAAAACGCATCCAAACCGTGCTTTTCAGCCATGGGCCCACTGACTCGACCCGAGTCGACTGTCAGCTCGGTCGAGCTTGGTCGAGCAGACATGCCCTAGGTGGAGTCGAGTCGACTCGGTCGAGTAACCTAGCTATTCAGCCCGAGTGTCAATAGCCCTCTGCAAACAGAATGCCCTCGGGCTGCCGGGCAAAGAAAGCCTTCATGTTGCTCGGTCGAGTAGCTTCATGCTCGACCGAGTAGACTCCTACTTGACCGAGTAGGAGTGACCCGAATCAGAGGGAAAACTTCTCCAAGCTCTCTGCCTCAAAGACTTCATGCTGCTCAGTCGAGTAGCATGCTGCTCAACCGAACAGCCTCCTACTCGACCGAGTCACCTGGAAAAAACGCCCCACGGGATTTGAATCACAAAAAACAACACTCTACCTTGATTCAAATATCATCACCAATGACTCCAGCACCTCCACGCTGCGCGCCATGACCCTCTCTCTAGAATCATCATCGTCTCAGAAAACGCGCCCTCCGGTGCCACCTAAGCCAACAAGGAAATCAGCTCTATGAAAACCTGGAGCTTGACGGTGGGAACTGGCTTGGTAAACATGTTTGCGGGGTTCAAGTCAGTTGGGATCTTCTGAAGCTCTATCTCCTTCTTCTCCAACTCAAGAAAAGAATCGCGCACCTCAATATGTTTCGTCCTCAAACTGTATTCCTGGTGCTTCGCCAGATGAATGGCACTCTGGCTATCACAATGCACATGTGACGAACTCTGCGGCACCCCCAAATCTCTCAGCAGACTCCTCAAATACTTGGCCTCCTTCACAGCTTCCACCGCTGCAATCAACTCGACCTCTGTGGTCGATAGCGCAACCACAGACTGTAAGACCGACCTCCACGATACCGCGGCAGTGCCCATACTGAACACATACCCCATGGTAGATCGTCGTCTGTCTCTATCACCTGCGTAGTTGCTATCGCAGTAACCTGTCAGCACCTTTTCATCTCCTCTCCCATAAAGGATCCCGACACTCGCTGTGCCTCACAGATATCTCAGGATCCACTTGACGGCCGGCCAATGCTCCTTGCCAGGATTAGCCATGTATCTGCTAACCACTCCCACGGCCTGTGTAATATCTGGATGCGTGCAAACCATCGCATACATCAAGCTGCCTACTGCACTCGCATATGGCGCCTGAGACATGTAAGTCTTCTCCACATCGGTGCTTGGCGGCTGACTCGCCCACAGCTGAAAATGAGCTCCCAAAGGTGTTGTCACGGGCTTTGCACTATCCATCCCAAACCGGGCTAGTACCTTCTGAATGTCCTTCTGTGACAATCTAAGCTCATGCTTCTTTCGATCTCGAACAATCTCCATTCCAAGAATCTTCTTTGCAAACCCCAAATCCTTCATGTCGAATTCTTGCCGTAGCTTCTCCTTCAGCTTCTTCACCTCTGACATGTTATTAGAAGCAATTAGCATGTCATCCACATAGAGCAACAAATAATTCTTCAAGCCATTCTCAAGTGTGCGAACATACACTCATTGATCCTTGATGCTCCTCTCGAAGCCTACTCCCATCATGAAGCTATCGAATCGTTTGTACCACTGCATGGGTGACTGCTTCAACCCGTACAACAATTTCTTCAACCTGCACACCAAAGTCTGTTTCCCTTCAACTCTGAACCCTTCAGGCAGCTGCATATACATTTCCTCATCAAGATCTCCATGCAGAAAGGTGGTCTTCACATCGAGTTGTTCCAACTCCATGTCCATGCTAGCAACTAGCGCCAATAACACACGAATGGACGTATGACGCACAACCGGTGAGAATATCTCGTTGTAGTCTTCACCCTTCCATTGTGCAAATCCATTGGCAACCAACCTTGCCTTGTACCTGACATTGTTCCAATATTGAGTTGAACCTTCTTTGACTTTGTATATCCACCGACAACCAATGGCATGCTTCTCGCTAGGTTACAGCACAAAATCCCAAGTGTCGTTCTGGTGAAGAGACTCCATTTCCTCCTCCATAGCTTCTTGCCACTGAGTGGCATCTCCCAGAGACTATGGCTCCACCATATTTCGCTGGCTTCTCGTGCTCTAGGTTGAGGGCATAAGACGCCATATCATCGAAAGAATAACCTGCATAATCCCATGCTCCTATTCTTTCTGGCACTTTCTTCACCCTCTTCGATCTCTGCGTTCCATCATCATCTGCATAAGTGTCAACGCATATCTAAGATGTACCGGGTGTCTGTACATGGTCATTAGCATGGACCTCATCGTCCCCCTCAACAAGAGCATCGACCATCAACTCTTTGCCTGGTCGCTGAGTGGGCTGGACCGGAAGACTAACCCTCTCTGGTGAAATCTCCACTACAGATGTGTCATCTTTTGAGTGAGAATGTTGTACCCTGAGCGTTGCATCCTCATCAAAAGTGACATGTCGGCTCACTATCGCTTTCTGATCCTCTGGATCCCACAAACGATATCCCTTGATGCCGTGGCCGTATCCAAGAAAGACACACTTCTTTGCTCTTGGATCCAACTTGTCGACCCTCTCGTGCACGTATGCCAGGCAACCCACAATGGTCAAGTACGAGTAATCTTCAGCTTCACCACTCCACATCTCCTCAAGTTTGTAGCCAATCGCTACTGAAGGAACTCTGTTCACAATGTGCACAGCAGTCGAGAGTATCTCTCCCCAGAATTCCTTCTCAAAACCGGCTGAGTGCCTCAAACACCGCACTCTCTCCAACAATGTTCGATTCATCCGCTCCACCACACCATTCGACTGCGGATCACCGGGTGTGCTAAATTGTCTACGGATTCCATGGAGTTTGCAGAAATTTCTAAACTTCCTCGTGGTAAACTCACCTCCATTGTCAGATCTAAGCACCTTCACGTGCCTTCTGGTTTGCTTCTCCACCATGGTCTTTCACTCTCGAAACATATCAAAAGTCTGGTCCTTTGACTTCATCAAGTACATCCAAACTTTGCGAGAGTAGTCATCAATAAACAAGACAAAATACTTAGCTCCCCCTTTTGATGGCACTGGGCACGGTCCCCACACATCGGTGTGTAAATAGTCAAGTGGTCATTTGCTAGTATGCTTCCCCGTGTTAAACAGCAGCTTTGTCTTCTTTCTATACACACATGATTCACAGAATCTACACTCTCATTCGAGGCTTCAATTTGTTTTCTTCTTCGGAGTACATCAAGCATTTTGTCACATGGATGACCTAAATGATAATGCCATAACTTGGCCGAATCTCCGGAGACTGCGCTCGTAGTGCTTACGTCTGCTTCACCTTCAAATGAGGTACCTTGAAGGGCATATAAGTTTCCAACATTCTTTCCCTTCATCACAAAGACCGGCCTACATCCGGCATTGTCCAATACGCCTATGGAGATTAGGCTCTTCCGCAAATCTGGGACATGCCTCACATCGGCAAGTGTACGCACTATGCCGTCATGCATCTTTATCTGAACGGTTCCAATACCCGCAGTTCTGCACACATTATTGTTCCCCATGAGGATTGAGCCTCCATCTTGCTTGGAACGGTATGTCGCAAACCAACTCCTATGAGGACTCATATGATACGAGCATCCACTATCCATGAGCCATGCCATGTTGGCATCACCTTCAATCCCCGCAACAAAAATCTCGGTATCTCTACCTTCATCATGGATCTGCTCACCATCAATCCCTAAAGATGCCGAACCGGAATCCTTCTCGGTTTCCTTTAGTTTCTTCCTATTCTTGATAGGACAATGATTCGAATAATGACCCTTCTTATGGCAATTGTAGCATGTGATGTTCGCAAACCTATCCTGCGAGTGTCTCGACTTGGAGCGGTCATTATTCTTCTCAGAGCCTCCTCTCCTTTCTTGTCGACCCCTCACATGCAATGCCTCCTCGCGGTTACTCACATGATCTCTACCTTGAACCTTGCCACATAGTTGCTCTGTGTGAAGCGCCGCCTTCACCTCTTCCACGGTGAGAGTAGTCCGATTGTAAATCATCGACCGAACAAACTGATTATACTCTTCAGGAAATGAGCACAACAAGATAACCTCTTGATGCTCATCTTCAATCTTCACATCCATACCACGCAACTCTAGCATAATCCTGTTTAATTCATCCATGTGATCCTTCACCGCTGAACCAGACTTCATCTTGAGAGTATACATCTGCTGAAGTAAATATAGGCGACTCGTGAAGGATTTCTTCATGTATAGTCCCTCAAGCTTCTTCCACATATCAGATGCGTCGCCTCATCTAGGACTTTCCTCAGAACATTATCTGATAACAACAACTGAATCGTGCGATATGCCTTCCTCTCTATTTTCACTCTAGCAGATGCAATCACATCCTTATCGATATTCGAGACATCGAATACGATCTAGTAACACCCCGTCTGCATAAGAACATTCTTCACCTTCGTCTGCCAAATCTGAAAATCATTCCGGTCGGTGAACTTCTCAATCTTCAACGTTACCAAAGAAACCATCTTTCCTTTGCCACTAACTTCCTTTGCAATAAAACCACAAGCTCTGATACTACTTGTTGGGATGGAAACCAAATCACATTAGGATCAATGCGGAAACCAACCCTAATAAACTGATCAGGAATATAGAGCTAGCAAAAATCTGATCCCAACGACCCAACAAAATTCCCAAATGACCTTGCAATAGAAAACATCAAACGTGATCAGCAACAAATAAATCAATCACAGACATAAGAGAATTTACCCTGGTTCGGTTGTAAACAACCTACGTCCAGCAATCCAATTCGAGATGATTCCACTAGTAGAGAGATCCAAACAATTAGGGTTATAAAACGCTCCCTCACGCATGAGTAATAACTTGTCAATGGAACAAGCCCTCAGGAATCCAATCAAGAGGAAGAAATCAATGGAAGAAGAAGAGAAGGAAAAACCAAACAGTTCTCTCAAGAACACAAACCCTAAAACTCTCTCCAATCTCCAATTGGGTAGCAAGATGCTCTCCAAAACTCTCTCAATCTGAAAGGAGGCTTAACCTAATCTAAAACAATAGATGGGTTTAAATACAAACCCAAAACAATGGGAAAAAACGCATCAAACCGTGCTTTTCGACCATGGGCCCGCGCCGACTCGGCCCGAGTCGGCTGTCACCTCGGTCGAGCTCGGTCGAGCGGACATGCCCTAGGTGGAGTCGAGTCGACTCGGTCGAGTAACCTAGCTACTCAGTCTGAGTGTCAGTAGGCATCTTCAAACGAAATGCCCTCGGGCTGCTTGGGCAAACAAAGCTTTCATGTTGCTCGGTCGAGTAGCTTCCTGCTCAACCGAATAGCCTCCTACTCGATCGAGTAGGAGTCACCCGAGTCAGAGGGAAAACTTCCCCAAGCTCTCTGCCTGCTCGGTTTGTCAGAGACTTTATGCTGCTCGGTCGAGTAGCTTGCTGCTCGACTGAGCAGCCTCCTACTCGACCGAGTCACTTGGGAAAAATGCTCCACATGATTTGAATCACAAAAAACAACAGATCTCTTGGTTCCAACAAACATTTTTGCAGATTTTTCTGAGCTTCGGGAAATTTTCTACATTTTCGAAAAGTTATGTATCTTTTTATTGAATGATATAATTTTTATAGCCTAATTTTTTCTTCCCTTATTTTTACGTTGAAGATGCGATCTTCAGGTTCCAACGGGCATTTTAGCGTATTTTTTTGAACTCGGTGCTATTTTCTACATTTTATGGAAGATATAGTACTTTTGATTAAATAATATGATATTCATAGCCTACGTTTGTCTTCTCTTATTTTTCAGTTGAAGATGGCGATCTCCCTGTTCCAACGGGCATTTTTACATTTTTTCTTAGCTTGAGCCTATTTTCTACATTTTCTAGAAGATATGTATCGTTTTATGAAATGATATGATTTTTTGGCCTCATTTTGTCTTCTTTTTTTACTTTGAAGATGGCAATCTACCATTCCAATGGACATTTGTGCGGATTTATTTTGAGCTACGGGCTATTTTCTATATTTTTTTTGTATAACATGAATATTTATTAGAACTTTTTAAATGACAAGATTTTATAGCCTACATTTATCTTCTCTTATTTTTTCAATTGAAGATGGCGATCTCTCTGTTCCAACGGAAATTTTTATGGATTTTTGAGCTCCAGGCTATTTTCTACATATTCTAGAATATATGTATTTTTTATTAAATAATATGATTTTTGCCCAAATTTTGCCTTTTGCTTTTTCAGTTGAAGATGGCGATCTTCAGGTTCCAAAGGACATTTTTACGGATTTTTCAAAGTTATGGGCTATTTTCTATATTTTATGAAAGATTTGAATCTTTTTATTAAAGGATATGATTTTTGACCTAATTTTGTCTTCTCTTATTTTTTTTTAGTTGAAGATGGCGATCTCCCGATTCTAATGGACATTTTTGCGGATTTTTATAAGCTCGATGCTATTTTCTATATTTTATGAAAGGTAAGGATCATTTTATTAAACGATATGATTTTTATAGCATACATTTGTCTTCTCTTATTTTTTTCAATTGAAGATGACGATCTACCCGTCCAACAATCATTTTTGCGGATTTTTCTTAGCTTGGAACTATTTTTCTATCTTTTCTGGAAGATATTGATATTTTAATTAAATGTATGATTTTTGTCCCCAATGTGGTCTTCTCTTTTTTCAGCTGAAGATGGCGATCTCTCGGTTCCAATTTACATTTGTGCGGATTTTCTTAAGCTCTGAGCTATTTTCTACATTATCTATAAGATATGGATCTTTATATTACATGATAGGATTTTTGTTTCAGAATTTTGTCTGTGCTTATTTTTCAGCTTCCAACGGACATTTTTGCAGATGTTTCTTATCTCAGGGCTATGTTTCTACACTTTCTGGTAGTTATCGATCTTTTTATTAAATGATATGATATTTGACTAAATTTTGTCTTCTATTATTTTTGGGTGAAGATGGCGATCTCCTGGTTCCAATAGATATTTTTGCAGATTATTCTGACCTCGGGGCTATTTTCAAATTTTCCTTGAAGATATGGATTTTTTTATTAAATGATTTGATTCTTGGCCTAATTTTGCCTTTTCATGTTTTTCTGTTGAAGATGGCAATCTTTCGGTTCTAACTAATATTTTTACGGGTTTTTCTGAGCTCGGTGCTATTTTCTACATGTTATGGACGATATGTACCTTTTTATTAAATAAGACGATTTTTATTGCCTACATTTTTCTTCTCTTATTTTTTCAGGTGAAGATGGTGATCTACCTGTTCCAACGAACATTTTTGTGGACTTTTCTTTTCTTCAGACTAATTTTCTACATTTTCTTTAAGATATTTATTTTTTATTAAATACTACAATGTTTTGCCTGAATTTTTACTTCTCTTTTTTAGTTGAAGATAGAGATCTCCCGGTGCAAACAGACATTTTTACGAATTTTTAAGTGCTCCTGGCTATTTTCTATATTTGTGAAAGATATGAATCTTTTTATTAAATGATATGATTTTTTTGCCTAATTTTGTCTTCTTTTATTTTTTTTCAGTTGGAGAAGGCAATCTTCCGGTTCCATCGGACATTTTTGCAGATTTTTCTGAGCTTCGAGCTATTTTCTACATTTTATGGAAAATATGGCTCTTTTTATTAAATGATATGATTTTTATAGCCTAAGTTTGTCTTATCTTATTTTTCAGCTGAATATGGCGATCTCCCGGTTCCAACGGACATTTTTGCGGATTTTTCTGAGCTGGGGGCTATTTTCTATATTTTATTGAAGATATGAATCTTTTTATTAGATGATATGATTTTTATAGCCTAAGTTTGTCTTCTCTTATTTTTCAGTTGAAGATGGTGATCTCCTGTTTCCAACGGACATTTTTGCGGATTTTTCTGAGCTATGGGTTATTTTATACAGTTAATTAAGGATACAGATCTTTTATAAAATGAAGATTTTATAGCCTAAGTTTGTCTTCTTTTATTTTTTTTAGTTGAAGATAGTGTGATCTCCTGGTTCCAACAAACATTTTTGCGGATTTTTTAACCTCGAGCCTATTTTCTATATTTTGTGAAAGTAATAGATCTTTTTATTAAAATAATATGATTGTTGGGTCTAATTTTGTATTCTCTTAATTTTTTTCTTCGAATTTGACGATCTCCCAGTTTCAACGGAACTTTTTGCTAATTTTTCTTAGCTCTGTACAATTTTCTACATTTTCTGTAAGAAATGGATCTTTATATTAAATGATATAATTTTTATAGCCTAATTTTGTCTTCTCTTATTTTTTCAGTTGAAGATGGTGATCTTCCAGATCAAAAAGAAATTTTTGCGGATTTGTCTGAACTTCGGGCTATTTCTACAATTTATTGAAGATATGTATCGTTTTATTATATGATACGATTTTAATCGCCTAATTTTGTCTTCTCTTATTTTTTTCATTGAAGATGGTAAACTTCGTGTTCCAACAGTTATTTTTTGATAATTTTATTAGCTACGATCTATTTTCTATATTTTCTGTAAGATTAATTTCTATATTAAATGATATGAATTTTAGAGCCTAGATTTGGTTTTCTCTTATTTTTCAGAGGAAAATAGTGATCTTCTAGTTCCAGCATACATTTTTGCGGATTTTTCTGAGCTCCATTCTATTTTTTACATTTTCTGATAGATGTGAATCTTTATATTAAATGATATGATTTTTATACCCTAATTTTGTCTTCTCTTATTTTTTAGTTGAAGATGTTGATCTCTCGGTGCCAACAGATATTTTTTTCGGATTTTTCTGACTGCGAGACTATTTTCTTCATTTTCTGAAAGACATAGATATTTATATTAAATGAAATATTTTTGGCATAATTTTGTCTTCTCTTATTTTTCAGTTGATGATAGCGATCTCCATATTCCAACGGCTATATTTGCTGATTTTTTGAGCTCGGAGCTATTTTCTACTTTTTAAGTAAGAAATGGATCTTTTCATTAAATGATATGATTTTATAGCATTATTTTGTCTTCTCTTTTTTTCAGTTGAAGATCATGATCTCCCAGTTCCAACGGACATTTTTGCTGATTTTTCTCAACTCGAAACTATTTTTCTACACTTTCTAGAAGATAAAGATCTTTTGATTAAATAATCTAATTTTTGGCCTAATTTTGTCCTCTCTTATTTTTCAGTTGAAGATTGCGATCTTCCAGTTCTAACGAATATTTTTCATGATTTTCCTGAACTCTGGGCCATTTTCTAAATTTTTTGTAAGATATGAATATTTATATTAAATGATATGATTTTTATATCCTAATTTTGCCTTCTCTAATTTTAAGTTGAAGATGGTGATCTCCCAGTTCCATCGGACATTTTGTGAATTTTTCTGAGCTCGTTTTTATTTTTTGCATTTTCTGGTAGAAATCTTTTTATTACATGATTTGATTTTTTTTAGTAATTTTTCAGTTGAAGATGGCGATCTCCTGATTTCAACGTACATTTTTGTGGATTTTTCTCCGCGCCAGACTAATTTCCACATTTTCTGGAAGATATGGATCGTTTTATTAAATGATATGATTTTTTGGCCTAATTTTGTCTCCTCTTATTTTCATATTGCGTATGGCAATTTCCCGGTTCCAACGTATATTTTTACGCATTTTTCTGAATTGGGCTATTTTCTACATTTTCTGGAAAATATGGATCTTTATTTTAAATGATATGATTTTTAAGGCTAATTTTTGTATTCTCATATTTTTCAGTTGAAAATGACGATCTCTGGTTCCAACGGACATGTTTGCGAATTTTTCGGTGTTTCGAGCTATTTTCTACATTTTCTTGAAGATTTGTATATTTATATTAAATGATATGGTTTTTATGGCCTAATTTTGTCTTCTCTTATTATTTAAGTTGAATATGGTGATCTCCAGGTTCCAACGGAAATTTTTGCGGATTTTTTGATAGAGGTGCTATTTTCTAGATTTTTATTGAAGATTTGGATCATTTTATTAAATGTTACGATTTTTATGGCTTAATTTTGTCTTCGCTTTTTTTTCAATTGAAAATGGCCATTATCAGAAAGTTTTGCGAATTTTTCTAAGCACGGAGCTCATTTATACATTTTTTGGAAGATATGTATCTTTTTATTAATTGATATGATTTTTTGGCCTAATTTTGTCATCGCTTATTTTTCAGTTGAAGATGTCGATCTCCCAATTCCATCACACATTTTTTACGTATTTTAAGCTAAAGATATGAATCTTTATATTAAATGATATGATTTTTATAGCCTAATTTGTCTTGTCTTATTTTTCAGTTAAAGATGGCGATCTCTCGATTCCAACGGACATTTTTGCAGATTTTTCTCAGCACGGGGCTATTTTCTATAGTTTATTGAAGATATGGATCTTTTAATTAAATGATATGATTATTATTGACTAAGTTTTATTCTCTTATTCTTTCAGTTGAACACGTCAATATTCCTGTTCGGACAGACATTTTTTTTGGATTTTTTTGATCTCGAGGCTATTTTCTACATTTTCTGGAAGATATGGATCTTTTATTAAGTGATATGAATTTTTGGTCTAATTTTGTCTTCTCTTACTTTTCAGATGTAGATGGTGATCTCCCGGTTGCAACGGACATTTTGCGGATTTTTCTTAGTTCTAGGTACTTTTCTACATTTTCAGTAAGATATGGATTTTTAGATTAAATATGATTTTATAGCCAAATTTTATCTTCTCTTACTTTTCAGTTGAAGATGACGATCTCCGGACGGACATTTTTACGGATTTTTCTTAGCTCAGGGCTATGTTTTACATTTATGGAAGATATGGATCTTTTTATTAAATGTTATGATTTTGTTGCCTAATTTTTTTCTTCTCTTATTTTTCAGTTGACCATGGCGATCTCCCGATTCCAACAGATGTTTTGTGGGTTTTTCTGAGATCGGAACTATTTTTATTCATTTTCGAGAAGTTATGGATTTTTTACTAAATGATATGATTTTTTGGCCTAATTTTGTATTCTCTTATTTTTTTATTTGAAGATGGCGAAATCCAGGTTCAACAGACTTTTTTCAAATTTTTCTAAGCTCGGGAATATTGTCTACAGTTTATTGAAAATGTGGTTCATTTTATAAAATGATATGATTTTTATTTATTAAGTTTGTCTTCTCTTATTTTTCTGTAGAAGATGGTGATATCCCGTTTCCAACGGAATTTTTTGCGGATTAGTCTGATCTCGGGGCTATTTTCTAAATTTTATGGAAGATATGTATCTTTTTAATAAATGATATGATATTTATATCCTAAGATTGCATTCTCTTATTTTTTTCGGTTGAAGATAGCGATCTCGCGGTTCCAGCAGACGTTTTTGTAGAGTTTTCTTAGCATGAGACTAGTTTTCTACATTTTATGAAAAATATGTATCTTTTTATGAAATGATATGATTTTTGGCCTAATTTTATCTTATCTTTTTTTAGTTTGAAGATGGTGATCTCTCGGTTCCAATGGACATTTATGCGGATTTATTTTGAGTTGCAAGATATTTTCTATATTTTTTTAATAATATGAATCTATATTTTAAATGATATGATTTTTATAACCTAATTTTGTCATCTCTTATTTTTTTAGTCGAACATAGCAATCTCCCGGTTCCAACATACAATTTTACGAATTATTCTGACCTCTGTAACATTTACAAAATTTTCAGGAAGATATGGATATTTTATTTAAATGATATGATTTTTGGCCTAATTTTGTTTACTCTTATTTTTCAGTTAAAAATGGCGATCTTCCTGGTCCAACAGAATTTTTTGCGGATTTTTCGAAGCTTGGTGCTATTTTCTACATTTTATTGAAGATATGAATTTTTTTTATTAAATGATATGATTATTATATCTTATGTTTTTATTCTCTTATTTTTTCAGTTGAATATTGCAAGCTACCGGTTGAGCAGACATTTTTACTAATTTTTGTTAATTTGGGGCTATTTTTCTTCATTTTATGATTTTTGGCCTAATGTTGTCTTCTCTTATTTTTCAGTTGAATACGGCGTTCTCACGGTCCAACAGAGATTTTTGTAGATGTTTTTGACCTTGAGGATATTTTCTACATTTTCTGGAAGATATGGATCTTTTTATTAAATAATACGATTTTTGTCCTAATTTTATCTTCTCTTATTTTCCAGATGAAGATGTCGATCTCCCAGTTCCAACGGACATTTTTGCGGATTTTTTTGAGCTCTATGCTATTTTCTACATTTTCTGAAAGATATGTATCTTTAGATAAATGATATGATTTTTATTGCCAAATTTTGTCTTTCCTTATTTTTCAGTTGAAGATGGCAATCTCTCGCTTCCAACAGACATTCTAACGGATTTTTCTAAGCTCGGGGCTATTTTCTACATTTTACTGAAGATACGTCTCTTTTTATAAAATGATATGATTTTTGTAGCCTAATTTTGTCTTCTCTTATTTTTCACTTGTAGATGGCGATCTCCCGCTTCCAATGACATTTTGCAGATATTTCTGAGCTTGGGACTATTTTTCTACATTTCCAGGAAGTTATAGATCTTTTTATTAAATGATATGATTTTTTGGCCTAATTTTGTCTTCTCTTTTTTAGTTGCAGATGGCGATCTCTCATTTCCAACGGACATATGTGCGGATTTTTCTTAGCTCTAGGCTATTTTCTAAATTTTCTGGAAGATATGGATTATTATATTAAATGCTATGATTTTTATAGCCTAATTTTGTCTTCTCTTTTTTAGTTGAAGATGGCGATTTCCCGGTTCCAACTGATATTTTTGCTGCTTTTTCTGAGCTCGGTGCTATTTTCTACATTTTCGGAAAGTTCTAACTCTTTTTATTAAATGATATGATTTTTGGCCTAAATTTGTCTTCTCTTATTTTTTTCATTGAAGATGGCAATCACCCAATTCCAATTGACATATTTGCAGATTTTTCTGAGCTCTGAGATATTTTCTAAATTTTCTGTAAGATATGAATCTTTATTAATGATATGGTTTTTATAGCCTAATTTTGTCTTCCCTTATTTTTCATTTGAAGACGGCAATCTTCCGGTTCCAACGAAAGTTTTTGCGGATTTTACGAAGCTCAGTGCTATTTTCTAAATTTTATGGAAGATATGAATTTTTTATTAAATGAGATGATTTTTATATCCTACGTTTTTATTCTCTTATTTTTTAGTTAAATATTGAGATCTACCGGTTCCAGCGGACATTTTTACTTTTACTGATTTTTTTTAGTTTAGGGCTATTTTCCTTCATTTTATGGACTATATGGATCATTTTGCTAATTGGAATTATTTTTTGGCCTAATGTTGTCTTCTCTTATTTTTAGTTGAAGATGTCGTTCTCACGGTTCCAACGGAGATTTTTGAGGATTTTTTTGACTTAGAGGATACTTTCTACATTTTCTAGAAGATATGGCTCTTTTTATTAAATAATATGATTTCTGGCCTAATTTTATCTTCTCATATTTTTCAGATGAAGATGGCGATCTCCCGGTTCCAACGGATTTTTTTGCGGATTTTCTGAGCCCCGGGCTATTTTCTACATTTTCTGTGTGAAATGTATCTTTAGATTAAATGATATTATTTTTATAGCCTAATTTTTTCTTCTCTTACTTTTTAGTTGATGATGTCGATATCTCGGTTCCAACAGACATTTTCTTATAAGCACGGGGCTATTTTCTACATTTTATTGAAGATACGGCTCTCTTTATTAAATGCTATGATTTTTGTAGCATAATTTTGTCTTCCCTTTATTTTCACTTGAAGATGATGATCTCCTGCTTCCAACACACATTTTTGCTGATATTTATGAGTTTGGGACTATTTTTCTACATTTTCGGGAAGTTATGAATCTTTTATTAATTGATATTATTTTTGGCCTAATTTTGTCTTCTTTTTTCAGTTGAAGATGGAGATATCCCACTTCCATCGGACATTTGTACGGATTTTTCTGTGCTCCACGTTATTTTCTAAATTTTCTGGAAGATATGTATTTTCACATTAAATGATTTGATTTTTATAGCCTAATTTTGTCTTCTCTTATTTTTCAATTGAAGATGGCCATTTCTCGGTTCCAACAGATAATTTTTGCGGCCTTTTCTGAGCTCGGTGGTATTTTTTCTATATTTTTGGGAAGTTATAGATCTTTTAATTAAATGATACGCTTTTTAGGCCGAATTTTGTCTTCTCTTTTTTCGTTGAAGATGGCGATGGCCATGTTCCAACATACATTTTTGCAGATTTTTCTGAGCTCGAGGCAATTCTAAATTTTCTGTAAGATATGAATCTTTATAGTAAATGATAAGATTTTTATTGCCTATTTTGTCTTCTCTGATTTTTTTAGTTGAAGATGTCGATCTCCCGGGTCCAACGGCCATTTTTGCAGATTTTTCTAAACTCAAAACTATATTCTACAGTTTATTGAAGATATGCATCTTTTTATTAATTGATATGATTTTTAAAGACTAAGTTTGTTTTCTCTTATTTTTTTCGTGGAATATGGTGATCTCCCGGTTCCTACGAAAATTTTTGTGGAATTTTCTGAGCTCCGGTCTATTTTCCACATTTTCTGTTAGATATGGATTTTTATGTTAAATGATAAGATTTTTATAGTCAGCTTTTGTCTTATCTAATTTCTCAGATGAAGATGGCGTATCCCGGTTCCAACGGACATTATTGCGGAATTTTCTGAGCTCTGGATTTTCTGTAAGATATGGATCTTTTTATCAAATGATATGATTTTTATGTCGTAATTTTGTCGTCTCTTATTTTTTAGTTGAAGATGGCAATCTCCCGTTTCCAACGAAATTTATTGCGTATTTTTCTGAGCTCGAGACTATTTTCTATATTTTTTTGGAAGATATGGATATTTATATTAATTGATATGATTTTTTTGCCTAATTTTGTCTTCTCTTATTTTCCAGTTGATGATGGCGATATTTTTATTAAATCATATGATTTTTTTGGCCTTATTTTGTCATCTCTAATATTTCAGTTAAAGATGGCGATCTCCCGGTTCTAATGGACATTTTTTGCAGATTTTTCTGAGCTTCGGGCTATATTTCACATTTTCTGGAAGATATGGATCATTTTATTAACTGCTATCAGAGAAGACAAAATTACGCCAAAAAATGTCCGTTGAAATCGTGAAATCGCCATCTTCATCTGAAATATAAGAGAAGACAAAATTCGCAACCGAGAAATCGCCATCTTTATCTATAAAAATGTCCACTATAACCAGGATACCGCCATCTTTTAACTGATAAGATTTTTATATATCATTTTCTGGGCATGGTATTTTCTACATTTTATGAAAGATAAAGATCTTGTTATCAATTGATATAATGTTTATATACTAAATTTGTATTCTCATTTTTTAGTTGAAGATGACGATCTTTTTATTAAATGATATGATTTTTTGGTCTAATTTTGTTTTCTCATTTATTCCAGTTGAAGATGGTGATATCCCGATTCCAACGGAAATTTTTGCGGTTGTTTCTGACTGTGGGGCTATTTTCTAGATTTTATTGAAGATATGTGCCATTTTATTAAATGATATGATTTTTATGGCCTAATGTTGCCTTCTCTTATTTTTCAGTTGAAAATGGCCATCTCCCTATTCCTACAGACATTTTTGCGAATTTTTCTGAGCTCTGGGCTATTTTGTACACTTTCTAGAAGATAAGAATCTGTATATCAAATGATATGATTTTTATATCCTATTTTTTCTTCACTTATTTTTCAGTTGCAGATGGCGATCTCCCGGTTCCAACGGATATTTTTGCATATTTTTTAGTTAAAGATATGAATAATTATATTTACTGATATGATTTTTATAGTCTAAATTGTATTCTCTTAATTTTTTAGTTGAAGATGGCGATCTCTCGGTTCCAACAGAAATTTTTGCGAATTTTTCTCAGCTCGGGACTATTTTCTATAGTTTATTGAAGATATGGATCTTTTAATTAAATGATATAATTTTATAGAGTAAGTTTGTCTTCTCTTATTTTTCAGTTGAAAATGGCAAGCTCCCAGTTCGGACGAACATATTTACAAATTTTTCTGACCTCGAGCTACTTTCTACATGTTTTGGAAGATATACATCTTTTTATTAAATGATATGAATTTTTTGGCCTAATTTTGTCTTCTCTTACTTTACAGATGAAGATGAAGATCTCCCAGTTACAATGGACATTTTTACAGATTTTTCTTAGCTCCGGGCTATTTTCCACATTTTCTAAAAGATATGGATATTTAGATTAAATGATATGAATTTTATAGCCAAATTTTGTCTTCTCTTATTTTTCAGTTAAAGATGACGATCTCCCGACGGACATTTTTGCGGATTTTTCTGAGCTCAGTGCTATTTTTTACATTTTATTGAAAATATGGATCTTTTTATTAATACGATTTTTGAAGCCTAATTTTGTCTTCTTATTGAGATTTTTAAGAAGTGTAGGCCTATGGTTGATACCATAGCCATATATATAATATCATATGAGAGTTATAAGTCCATTGGAACCCAAGGGACACCCACTAAGAGTGGGTTTAATGGTGGATGATAGTGGGTGGAGACCAAAGGTCTCCCCCATTCATAACACCCCCCCTCATCCACCCATTCTTAGCATACGAATTCTTCAGGATCCAATACGCTAATATGTGGTTGATACTGCTAGATCCAGAGTTACTGTGTTTTGCCTCGTTAAAACCTTAGCTGTGCAAAACCCAGTGGGAAAACCAGTAGCTTAAGGAAAAAGAGTACAATACAGAAATGACTCCCCCTGATCCATACAAGCTTCAGGCTTGTAGGTCTTTCAGCTGTTGCATCCCTATATCTTTTTCAAGCTTTCTAAAATTACATCTTGGCAATGCCTCTGTAAACAGATCAGCTAAATTATTACAAGACTGAATCTGATGTACTTCAATTTGCTTCTGCTCTTGTAGCTCGTGCATCTAAAAGAACTTGGGAGAGATGTGCTTCATCCTGTCGCCCTTGATATAACCAACTTGTAGGTGAGCTATACAAGCTGCATTATCTTCAAATAATATGGTTGGCTCAAGGTCGTCCGTCTTCAGGCTGGGCGTCACTAGAATGTAATGAATGACTGAACGAAGCCAGACACTTCTCTGCTAGCTTCATGAAATGCCAGGAGCTCTGAGAGGTTGGATGAGACTGCTATGGTGGTATGATTCAAAGATTTCCAGGAGATGGCCATACCACCGAAAATTGAACACCAGCCTGTGATTTCTCGGTATGTGGATCAGACCTGTAACCTGCATCCTTGGAGGTAGCGCAGAAGCTGCTTTGCTCCATTCCAGTGGCGCTTTATGGGCGCTAAACTGTATCTGGCTAGTAGAATGACTACGAACGCTGTGTCGGGATGCATGCAGGTTGCCAGATATAGTAGTGCTCCATGACACTAGGGTAAGATACTTCAGGACCTAATGTTTCCTCCCCCTCTTCCAGCGGCCGGAATGGGTCTTTGTGTACATCCAATGATCTAATGACCATTGGTGTACTTAGAGGATGACAATTATCCATATGGAAATTTTTAAGTAATTTTCTTGTGTATGTGGATTGGTTTAACAGGATTCCTCTGCTGAGGTGTTCTATTTGTACGCCAAGACAATATTTAGTCTTGCCTAGGTCTATCATTTCAAACGTTAGTTTGAGGCTTGCAGACATATCATCAATCTCTGCAGGAGATCCGATGATGTTTAAGTCGTCTACATAGACGGCTATTAATATGAATCATGTTCCCATGGTTTTAATGAAAAGACATGGGCAGACTTCATTATTGGTGAAACCTTGTTGAACAAGGAATTCACTTAGTCTATTATACCACATTTTTCTCGATTATTTAAGACCTTATAATGATCTTTGAAGCTTAACAGAAAAGACGTCCCGATGTCTATCTTTTATTTCTGTTGGTATTTTGAAACCATCTGGAAGGTTCATATAAATATCTTTATCTATATTGCCATTTAGGTATGCAGTCACAACGTCCATGAGCTGCATTTCTAGGCCTTCCATTGATGTTAAGCTTATTATGAATCGGAATGTGATCGCATCCATAACCGGGGAATATGTATCTTAATAATCTATCCCCGGTCGTTGGGAAAATCCCTGAGCTACAAGCCGTGCTTTGTAGCGTACGATCTGATTATTCTCATTTATTTTCCTTACAAATACCCAATTGTATCCCACAGGTTTTACACCTCTTGGTGTCTGGACTACTGCTCCATAGACTTTGCGTTTCAAGAGTGAGTCCAGCTCTACTCCTATTGCTTCGTTCCACTTTGCCCAATCATCTCTGCATTTGCATTCAGCCAGAGATCGTGGATCGATATCATCGTCACATTGAGCGATGTGAACAGCAATATCGAACGCAAAGTCGTCGTCGACGACGGTGCTTTTTCTGCCCAGTACCTCCCTCCCCAATATGTACGAAATTTAATGATATTTCTCCTGTAATGTCCTCTTTGGGGGATTGAAGGAGGGGAGAGGTTAGTGGTCTGAGCTCAGCATCCTGTGGTGGGATATTCTTTATTTCTCCCGGTATTTTCCTCTTGCGAGGGAATTTATCCTTGGAGCCAGGCGGTCATCCTCTTTTTATTTGAGGTACAGCCGATTCTGCTACGGTGGATTGCACCCATCTTTGGGGATATCAATCCTAGCTAGCGTATTGGCAGCAGGGACGTGTGATCTAATAATCTTCTGGTTATCAGTGAATTTTTCCGGTAGGAGATGTACTGTATTCTGAATGTGAAGGATCTTCAGGATCGCATCTTCACATAGATTCGTACGCGGATCATAATGAGACAAAGATTTAGTGTCCCAAGAAATGGTATCTGAAGCTTCAAGCTTCTTAGTTTGTGAGCCTAGTTTTGGAAAAGAATTTTCGTCAAACTCACAAGCATCAAGACGAGCCTTAAATGAGTCGCTCGTCAAGGGCTCAAGGTATCTAATAATGGAGGGGGAATCATACCCGACGTAGATATCAAGACAACGATGAGGAACCATTTTAGTCCTCTATGGGGGTGCTATGGGAATATAGACTGCACAACCGAATACTCTCAAGTGAGAATTATTGAAGGTATACCATATGCAAGCTGCATCAGCGATAAAGTATGACATTAGATGGTCGTATTCTGATAAGCGAATGCGCCATGCAAAATGGCATGTCCCCATGCATCCACAGTGCTTCACCTGATCCTTCTATTATATTATATAGTCCCTGAAATTGTAGTGACGGGACCATTATAATTAATGATGCTATTAAAATAGCATCTATCTTGAAGGTTCATGTGCGTGGAGGCACTATCCACTAGGCATTCACACTTCATCTCTAAAGAATGTAAAAACTTTTTAAGAAAAGTAAAACTACATTCGATTCATAATTAAGATAAAGAAGGACATAATTGAAGATACATGAAAACATTAATAATAAAGGCTGAAAAGATGACTAAATTAGCTTTAGTCAGTGAGGTCGTCATTCTCGAAATACTCGGTGTTGAACCGAGTTGGAGGCTGTATATCCACCAGATTTATTTTAGCGGAGGCTTCAGGCTTGTCATATACAAATCTTGGAGGTGGCCTGGAGTACGACAGACCCTGGACCAATGTCCAGTCATGCCACATCTGTGGCATTTGTCTTCCTTGTTTTTCTTAGGAGCAGACGTCTGGTCAGAGGTATTCCTCTTCCACGTATTCTTTTTCTTCCCCTCATTATTGTTATTCTGGGGAGGAGCTCTAGTCTGCTTTTTCGCAGCTTTCCCCTTGTTGAATCTTCTGGGAAGAAACCATGTGAGCTTCAGGGAGAGGAGCAGAGCCAGCAGGGCGTATGTTATAATGGCCAGTAGGAGGTCTCTGTTCTGATCTGCCATAAGAAGACAGGAGAGTAAATCAGAGTACCCCGTGAACTTGCGTTCACGATACTGTTGCATGAGAATAGCATCCTTCTCATGGAAAGATGTATATGTTTTCTCAAGCATGCGGGTTTCTGAGACTTGTTCACCACACAACTTCAGGCATGGGGTGATGTTATGGAGAGCTGAGTTATACTCAGCCACGGACTTGAAGTCCTGAAGTCAAAGATTTTCCCACTCATAACGTGCACGAGGGAGGATAACATCTTCTGATGTTTTAATCTGTCCTTAAGTGTTGTCCACAGTTCATGAGGGTCTTCCATTGTTAAATATTCAGCCTTCAGGGTCCGATCAATATGTTGCCTGATATAGATAATGGCTTTCGCCTTCTCTATATTGGAGACTCTAACAGTAGAAATCCCTTCATCAATTGTCACAACCGTAGCTGGAGGTTGAATTGTGTGACTTATGCCCTGTGAGCACAGATGGAACTTCAAATCCAGCTGCCAGCTCAAATAATTTTTTCCACACGCATCGAGAACATCAAAATCGACGCTCGCAAACTTTGCCATTTATCTAAGCATGGAATAAGCATGAATTAATTATATATTAAAAATTAAGACATGCATAGAAGTAAAACTAAACTAGCTGTGGGGATCGGCCGGGTAACCACTAAAAATAATAAATGTCCAAAGTCCCTTATACATTTCTAATTACGAGAAAATTAAAATTACAATTTGAAACCCCTTGGGGGTCCCAACATTAGCAATTTCCTCCATCTTCGGGCGAAGTATATCCGGAAATTGGCTTTTACATTTGGTTACTCACTACATTTTCACTCAAAAGGAAAAAAAATGAGAGGAAAATAAATAGTGGTGACTAATAACGGCCGATCCAAAAAACACAAGATAGTTTTACCAACATTCCAAGCAGTTTATATAAGTATGCAACATCACATGCATATACAATACATTTTATTCAACATCGCAGGAAATTTTATTGGATAAATTTATTAAATTTATGTTTAATAGTTACTTGGACCATGGGGAAACGTCATTACCCGTTAGGTTAAACTAACGAAAGAGCAGTCTCAGGATCCTTGCAATTATTGAAACGTAAAATAATATTAATTTTAATCCAATTAAAAATAAAGCGATTAATAATGAATTACACATAGATTTCAGTAATTAATTTTTAACTTGCCACAAATACCCTAAAAGGAGTTAGTCATGCTCAATATCCTCACCCTGATTTACCCTGATTTTTCTGGATTTTCCAGAATTTTTTCGGATTTTACCCAATTTTTCCAGTAATATCTGGACTTTCAGGTTTTGAAAAAGGGGTTTTTATTGAATTAATAATAAATTGGCATGCAGTCCCGAGGCCCACGGGCTGCAGGCCCGTAAGCCAAAAGATACCCAGTTTTTATTTTTATTTCCCTTCAGGGGAGGCTCATGCTTCTTCCCCCTAGGCTTTAAGGAGGGGGATGGATGGGAGCACCCACCAGGGGCGGCATGGTTTGGTTATGTGGCATGGGGAAAAAGCCCCCCCTCGATAGGAGGGGTGACGAATTGAGAGGCACCCCCCGACAAAGGGCGGCGGCATCAATGAAGGCATTCCTGACATGGGGGGAAGGGTAGCTAATTGAACGGCCCCAGCCCCCCTCGACAGGAGGAGGGGAAGGCGAAGAGAACGGCCCAGGCCCCACTCGACAGGAGGGGGAACGGCCTAGCCCCCCTCGACAGGAGGGGGAGGCAAAACGAACCGCCCAGCCCCCCTCGACAGGAGGGGGAGGAAAAATGAACGGCCCAACACCCCTCGACAGGAGGGGGAGGCAAAGCGAATTGCCCAGCCCCCTTGACAGGGGGGCGAAATAGGCAGCACCCCCCTAAGAATTGGGCTGCACCTCCTCGACTGGGGGTTGAATTGGGTGGTGCCCCCTTGACAGGGGGAAAATCGGGCGAAGAGGCAGGCCCCCCTCTGACAGGGAGGGGGCAGATATTCAGGAGGCCCCCCTAAAGGGGGGGCGACGTGCTTGCGAATCGAAGGCCTCCCTCCGACAGAGGGGAGGGCGACGCTCCGATGAGAAAAAAGGCCCCCCTGACAGGGGGCGACGCTCCGACGCGCTCAAGACCGAAGGTCGGTCGGCCGGCCAAGAATTTGGTATGTTTGTTTTATACAAATGCATAGATAGATACTTAGTAGCAGTAAGAAGACGAAGATAGGTTTGATCGCTAGAACTTATGACCTAGAAGCAAATTCAGGCTGCCTTCTTTTATTTCTGATGATCAAATGATATGAAAACAACGAGTCTAAAGAAATTGGTATCATTAGGATATGCATCATAAGCCAGATGTATGTCAAGAAGAATTTATCCATGGATGAAGCTCTCATCAAGCTTCAAGAAATGCTCCGTGGTTTAAAAGAAACCATAGAATGTTTAGGACAAAATCGATATCAACCAAAAGTCATTTTTGAGAATCGATTACCATATTTGGCTCTTACACAAGAACCGGAATCCGAAAAAAAGCTCGAAAAAGATCAAGAAGGGCTAATCGAACGGCGTCCCAAGAGGTGAATCCCGACGCAGTACATCAAATTTCATGAATCAAATTTCATCAAATTTCATCAAATTTCTGATGGTATTTTGAATCCCCTGAGAGGTGAATTTTATGTGCATGCCTCTTCTCCCAAAAGTACATCAATTTTTTAAATATATTTAATATACTTAAAACAGATGTTTAACAGTAAATCTGTATGTTTGAAATTTGATTTTCTTGCTATAGATTATGTTATAGATCTCTTAAAAAATAGGTATCACAGATTTATAATGCAAATGTAAAATGATGATCTAGGCGTATCTAAAAATTTACCTCTAGATCCTACTCGCCGGATCTAGCGAAGTTCGGAAAAGCAAGCCATATCTGAGTCCTCGTGATTCGTCCATCGACAGAGATTCGGCTCAGCTGATGAACGTACTGATAACGTATTAAGATTTGTAAGAAGTTTAGGTCTATGGTTGATACCATAGCCATATACATAATATCATATAAGAGTTACAAGTCCCTTAGAACCCAAGGGACACCCACTAAGAGTGGGTTTAATGGTGGATGATAGTGGATGGAGACCAAAGGTCTCCCCCATTCATAACACTTCTCTTATTTTTAGTTGAGCATAGCGATCTTCCAGTTCCAACGGACTTCTTTTCGGATTTTTCTAAGCTCAGAACTATTTTTCTATATTTTCGGGAAGTTATGGATCTTTTTATTAAATGATATGTTTTGGCCTAATTTTGTCTTCTTCTATTTTTTATTTGAAGATGGCGAACTCCCGGTTCCAAAGATATTTTTGTAAATTTTTCTGAGCTCGAGTATATTCTCTACAGTTTATTGAAGATGTGGTTCATTTTATTAAATGATATGATTTTTATAGACTAAGTTTACCTTCTGTTATTTTTCAGTCGAAGATAGTGATTGCACGTTTCCCGCAGAATTTTTTGCGGAATTTTCTAATCTCGGGGCTATTTTCTAAATTTTATGGAAGATATGTATCTTTTTATTAAATTATATGATTTTTATAGCCTAAGTTTGTCTTCTCTTATTTTTCAGTTAAAGATGGCGATCTCCTGGTTCCAACGAATATTTTTGCGGAATTTTCTTAGATCAGTGATATTTTTCTACATTTTCTGGAAGATATGAATCTTTTTATTTAGTGATATGATTTTTGGAATAATTTTGTCTTCTTTTATTTTTTTCGTTAAATATGGCGATCTCCAGGTTCCAACTGACATTTTTATGGATTTTTTGAGCTCCGGGCAATTTTCTATATTTTCTGTAAGATATGGATTTTTATATTAAATGTTATGATTTTTATAGCCTATTTTTGTTTTCTCTCCTTTTTCAGTTGAAGATGGCGAACTCCCGGTTCCAACGTAAATTTATGCGTATTTTTCTGAGCTCGGGGCTATTTTCTATATTTTCTGAAAGATAAGGATCTTTATATTAATTGGTATGATTTTTCTCGCCTAATTTTCTCTTCTCTTATTTTCCAGTTGATGATGGTGATGTGTATATTAAATGATATCATTTTTTCGCCTTATTTTGTCTTCTCTTATTTTCCAGTTGATGATGGCGATCTTTTTATTAAATGATATGATTTTTTTCGCCTTATTTTGTCATCTCTTATATTTCGGTTATAGATGGCGATCTCCCAGTTCCAACGGACATTATTGCGGATTTTTCTGAAATCCTGGCTATTTTCTTTTTTTCTGGAAAATATGGATCGTTTTATTAAATGATACCAGAGAAGACAAAATTCGGCCAAAAAATGACCATTGAAACCAGGAAATCGCCATTTTCAATAGAAATATAAGAGAAGACAAAATTCGGAACCGTGAACTCGCCATCTTCATCTATAAAAATGTCCATTGTAACCGGGATATCGCCATTTTCAACTGATAATATTTTTATATATATCATTTTCTGAGCTTGGTACTATTTTCTACATTTTATGAAAGATATGGATCTTTTTATTAATTGAAATGATTTTTATAGCCTAAATTGTCCTTTTATTTTTCAGTTGAAGATGGCGATCTTTTTATTAAATGTTATGATTTTTAAGCCTAAATTTGTATTCTCTTATATTCCAGTTGTAAATGCGATCTCCCTGTTCCAACGGATATTTTTGCGGATTTTTCTGTGCTCTGGGATATTTTCCACATTTTTGGAAGATATGTATCATGTTATTAAATGATATGATATTATGAACAAATTTTGTCTTCTCTTATTTTTTAGTTGAAGATGGCGCTCTCGCGGTTCCAATGGACATTTGTGCGGATTTATTTTGTGCTACATGATATTTTCTATATTTTTTGTATAATATGAATCTATATCTTAAATGCTTTGATTTTATAACCTAAGTTTGTCATCTCTTATTTTTCAGGTGAAGATGGCGATCACCCGGTTGCAATGGACATTTTTGCTGAATTTTTTAAGCTCGAGGCTATTTTTCTACATTTTCGAGAAGTTATGTATCTTTTTATTAAATGATACGATTTATTGCCCTAATTTTGTCTTCTCTTATTTTTTCAGTTGAATATGGCGATCTCGGTTCCAACGGACATTTTGCGTATTATTCCGGCCTCGGGATTGGTTTCTATATTTTCTGGAAGATATGGATCTTCTATTGAAAGATATGATTTTTGGCCTAATTTTGTCTTCTGTATTTTTCAGTTGAAGATGGCGATCTCTCTGTTCTGACGGACATTTCTGCGGATTCTATATGCTCGGTGCTATTTTCAACATTTTTATAAATGATATGATTTTTATGGACCACGTTTGTGTTCGATCTGGATCTAAGCCTAGAGGGGGTTGAATAGGCTAATAAAAATTCTCGTGAACATACGTGCAATCACAGTCAGGTATTATCAGATGCAGAGTAAATAAAAGCAAATACAAAGTGTACAGCAGATTAACCCTGGTTCGGTCGCCCCAACAACCTACTCCAGCCCCAAAGCAATTACTAGCATTAATATGTTACTCGGTACAACCGTTAAGCTCCCAGAGCCCCAACTCTCTGCTCACCCGGTTCAGCATCGCACTAACCAAAGTGTTAAACACTATTAATCTAGTAACGTTCTCTCTTGACAAGCACCAACTCGTCAAGACTCTCTTGTCTAGCCCTAACTAGACAAGACACCAAAAGAATGAATTAGTAACATACAAAGACCGATACACCAAGTACACGAATATAAAGTAATAAGAGTTTAGAAAAGCTCAGTTCGTGTTGGTGTTGTCTCTGTCGATCATCGCATCGTCAGCTTCACGTTGATGCAAACGGTGTCTCAATCTGATATCTGGATCTCAAGATATAGCCCTCTGAAGTTCAATGCGCAAATCTACCCGAATCTGGTATATGCGTAAATCAATTCTCTGTTCTACAGAATCGGCAGCAGTCTGTGCGTAAAGTATGTTTCTGCCCCGTCTTCCAGAAATTGTAGTAAATCGATCCTAGCTCAGAAAAATCCAAATAAATAATTGTTAGAATCGTGAGCTCGTCCTTTTTGACTGAAAAATAAGGAAGGGCCGATTTGGATGCTCTTGTGAAAAGGAATTTTCAGATCTTTGAAGTGCGTCCTAGGGCTTGGAATTTGATCTCTTGGACTTTGTTTCTTCAAAGATGGTGGCCTTGGTTGCTTGCTCCTCTAGGTTGAAGATGGCTTATGCTTAGATATCTAGCTTGATGATGGATGGTTCATTATTCTTGCGGCAATGCTTGAAGACGATGAAGAACTTTGGCCATGTTGTAGAGCACTGAGTTGTGATCGTCCTGGCACAAACGGTTCGTCGATCTGAGCTCTATGAAGAAAGTTATGCACTTTTTAGCGTTGTTTATCAAGCTCCTTCTTCTTCCTACGAATTTGATGATCTCTTTGAAGCTTGGAGGATAAATTCGGGCAAGATGAAGAGAAATGAGTCTAGAGCCGGTCTTGTTTTTCTCTCTCCTTTGGATGTGGGTTTATATAGGGGGAGGTGGAAATCAATTAGGCTTCCGTAGAATCCCTTAGAATAAGGAGATTGGATGGAATCCTAACTTGAATAGGATTTGAAATAATCATATGGAAGATCTCTTTCAATCACAATAGAATTTGGAGTTTAAATTGGATTTGAAGAGTATTTGAATTTGATTGGCAATGAGATTTGAGTAGGACTCATTTAGGATCTCATTTAATCACAAATTGATTTGCATGAGATTTGATTCTCTCACTTTTGATATGAATGAGATCTCTCCATATCTCTCCATATTTGACCAAGTCCAAATTGCAAATGAATTGCAATTTCTCCGTCACTTTGACTAAGTCTTCTTTGCATATTCCTCTATTACTTTGACTAAGTCTCCCTTTAAGTATTTACGAGCTTGCCACTCCTGAAAGCACTTAGCACAAACATCAAATTGTTCACACACGTTTGTTACCATCAAACACGAAGTCATCGATTGTTGTTTCCAACTACACGTTGTATCCAACAATCTCCCATTTTTCATATAGAGCTCTTTTCTTTCTTTTTCATATATATATATATATATACACACACATTTCAGTTCTTTTGAGCTTTATTTTTTATCCAAGGCAAGACACATCATATCTGTTACGCCATAAAGGCCGACCTAGTTGATAAAGGCCCACTCAAAAAACCCAACAACAATTCTCATCAATGAGGACCAGTTCGCTAAGGCGAAGAGGAGCTCGCCGAGTCTAAGGGAAGCTTGCACAAGCAAAGCGGCAAGCTCGTCAACCGAATCAAAGAGAAGAGCCCTTCGGCTGATCGCACATGTTCTATGCTAGCTCGCCCCAGAGTAGCTTGCCTCGGAGGCAGCTCGCCTACCTCTCTGCCCCAAAACAGTTCACCCGATGAGGGATGCGACCCGCCACTAACATCACTGCCAGTTTCACTACAGACAGAGTCTGGCAAAGGCGCACCTAGGTGCTTCGCCGCCTGACAGTCTGCCGAAAGCGTGCCTGACATTTACGACTCTGACATACTGACAAAAGTGCACCTGACACCAACTGACACCATCAAAGCAGAAAATGTCTCTGACACCGCCCGCCACCTTATCGCTTCACCACTCGAGTATTCGACAACTGACAGGGTGGCAAGCAACTGCCTCTCAGCCCTATAAATATCCCCTCTCCTTCAACGAGGAGGGGGCTGGTTGGTTGGTCAAATCTGTAAGAAACCCCTAACACATCTACATACATTCAAGGTCGAATATCCTCCACATATCTAGGCCTTCCACACTAGTTTGCCATGCAAGCGCCGATCTGCCTCTAAGATCGCCATGTGTGTCTGACATTCTCCTCAAGTCCTCAACTGATTTAAGCATCGGAGGGGCTGTGGGCTGACAGCCAACCCAGCCTTTCTGACGAGTTGATCGTCTTGCAGAAACTTCGCCCCAGCCACCAGTGGACTAGCGATCTGCGTCAACCATCACCAACTGACGAGCAAAATTCATCAACCAGCGAGCTAATTCCACTAGACGAAGGGTGAACTCGACATCCTCATCTGTGTTGATTTTTTTTGACATCCTGGTTACAACGGACATTTTTGTTGATTTTTCTGAGCTCGGTGTTATTTTTTTCATTTTCTTGAATAAATGGATATTTTTATCAAATGATATGCTTTTTGTGGTATAAGTTTGTCTTCTCTTTTTTTCAGTTAAATATGGTGATCTTTCGATTCCAATGGACATTTTAGCGGATTTTTCTGAGTTTGGTGCTCTTTTTCAACATTTTCTCGAAGATATGGATATTTTTATTAAATGATATGATTTTTTTGCATAATTTTGTCTTCTCTTATTTTTTTCGTTGAAGATGGCGATCTGCGGGTTTCAAGGACGTTTTTTGTGGGATTTTATGAGCTCCACACCATTTTCTACATTTTCTGTAAGATAAGATTATTTATATTAAATCTTATGTTTTTATAGCCTAATTTTGTCTTCTTTTATTTTACAGTTGAAAATGGCGATCTCTCGGTTCCAACATATATTTTTAGGAATTTTCTGAGCTCGGGGCTATTTTATACATTTTATTAGAGACATGTATATTTTCATTAAATGATATGATTGTTATAACCTTAATTTGTTTTCTCTTATTTTTCAGTTGAAGAAGACTATCTCCCGGTTCCAACAGACATTTTTGGGTCATTTTATTAAATGATTTATTTTTTCTACACTAAGATTGCCTTTTCTTATTTTTCAGTCGTAAATGGCGATCTTCCGGTTCCAACAAGCATTTTTGCAGATTTTTCTTACTGTGAGACTACTTTCTACATTTTCTAAAAGACATAGATCTTTTCATTAAATGATATGATTTTTGTCATAATTTTATCTTCTCTTATTTTTTTTAGTTGAAAATAGCGATCACCCGGTTCCAACGGACATTTTTGCATATTTTTTTGAGATCGGAGCACTTTTCTACATTTTATGTAAGAAATGGATCTTTTCATTAAGTGATATGATTTTTATAGCATAAGTTTGTCTTCTCTTATTTTTTTCAGTTGACGATCGTGATCTCCTAGTTCCACCGAATATTTTTGCGGATATTTCTTAGCTCAGGACAATTTTTCTACATTTTCTGGAAGATATGAATCGTCTGATTAAATGATATGATTTTTTGGCCTAATTTTGTCTTCTCTTATTTTTTTCAGTTGAAGATTGTGATCTCTCGGTTACAACAGACATTTTTGATCATTTTCCTGAACTCTGAGCCATTTTCTAAATTTTCTGTAGGATATGAATCTTTATATTAAATAATATGATTTTTATAGCCTAAGTTTGCCTTCTCTTGTTTTTAAGTTGAAGATGGCGATATCCAGGTTCCGACAGACATTTTTGTTGATTTTTCTGAGTTCTTAGTTATTTTCTATATTTTCTGAAAGATAGATCTTTTTATTAAATGATATGATTTTTGGCCTAATTTTGTATTTTTCAGTTGAAGATGTCGATCTCCCGATTTCAACGTTCCTTTTTGCGGATTTTTCTCAGCTCCAGGCTAATTTCCACATTTTCTAGAAGATATGGATCGTTTTATTAAATGATATGATTTTTTGGCCTAATTTGTTTTCTTTTATTTTCATATTGCAGATGGGGATCTCCCGGTTCCCACAGATATTTTTGCGTATTTTTCTGAGCTAAGGGTTATTTTCGACATTTTCTGGAAAATATTGTTATTTATTTTACATGATATGATTTTAAGGCCAAATTTTGTCTTCTCTTATTTTCCAGCTGAATTTGACAATCTCCTTGTTCCAACGGACATTTTTTCGGATTTTTCTGTGTTCCGAGATATTTTCTACCTTTTATTGAAGAAATAGTTCTTTATATTAAATGATATGGTTTTTATGGCCTAATCTTGTCTTTCCCTATTTTTTAAGTTGAATATATCAATCTTCCAATTCCAACGGAATTTTTTGTGGATTGTTCTGAGCGCGGGGATATTTTCTAGATTTTATTGAAGATATGGATCATTTTATTAAATGATATGATTTTTATGGCCTAATTTTGTCTTCTCTTATTTTTCAGTTGAAAATGGCCACTCTTGGTTCCAACAGACAAGTTTACGAATTTTTCTGAGCGCGAAGCTCATTTTATACATTTTCGAACTTTTTATTAAATGATATGATTTTTTGGCCTAATTTTATCTTCTCTTATTTTTCAATTGAAGTTGTCGATCTCCGGTTCCAACGAACATTTTTATGTATTTTTCATGTAAAGATATGAATCTTTATATTAAATGATATGATTTTTATAGCTTAAATTGTCTTCTCTTATTTTTCAGTTGAAGATGACGATCTCTTGGTTCCAGTGGATATTTTTGCGGATTTTTCAAAACTCACGACTATTTTCTATAGTTTATTGAAGATAGAGATCTTTTAATTAAATGATATGCATTTTATAGACTAACGTTGTCTTCTATTAGTTTTTCTGTTGAAAATGGCAATTTCTCGGTTCGGACGGACAAATTGGCGGATTATTCAGACCTCGAGGCTATTTTCTAAATTTTCTGAAAGATATGAATCTTTTTATTAAATTATATAATTTTTTGGCCTAAATTTGTCATCTCTTATTTTTCAGATGAATATGGCGATCTCCATGTTCCAACGAACATTTTTGTGGATGTTTCTTAGCTCCAGGATATATTCTACATTTTCTGTAAGATATGGATCTTTAGATTAAATGATATGATTTTTATAGCCAAATTCTTCTCTTATTTTTCAGTTGAAGATGACGATCTCCCGATGGATGTTTTTGCAGATTTTTTTCCTAAGCTCAAAGCTATTTTTAAATTTTTATTGAAGATATGGATTTTTATTAAATGATATGATTTTTGTAGCCTAAAATTTGTCTTCTCTTATTTTTCCGTTGAACATGGCGATCTCCTGGTTCCAACAGACTTCTTTTCGGCTTTTTCTGAGCTCAGAACTATTTTTCTACATTTATGGGAAGTTATGGAACTTTTTATTAAATGATATGAATTTTTGCCCTAATTTTGTCCTCTCTTATTTTTTATTTGAAGATGACAAATTCCTGTTTCCAACAAACATTTTTGTAGATTTTCTGAGCTTGGAAATATTTTCTATAGTTTATTGAAGATGTGGTTCATTTTATTAAATGATATGATTTTTATTGACTAAGTTTGTCCTCTATATTTTTCAGTCGAAGATGGTGATATCTCGTTTCCAATGAATTTTTTGTGAATTTTTCTGATCTCGGGGATATTTTCTAAATATTATGGAAGATATGTATCTTTTTATTAAATGATATGATTTTAGTGCATAAGTTTGTCTTCTCTTATTTTTCAATTAAAGTTGGTGATCTCCTTGCTCCAAATGACATTTTTGCGGATTTTTCTGAGTTCGTGACTATTTTTCTACATTTTCTGGAAGATATGTATCTTTTATTAAATGAAATGATTTTTGGACTAATTTTGTATTCTCTTATTTTTTTTCGTTAAAGATGGCGATCTCCTTGTTCTAACGGACTTTTTGCAGATTTTTCTGAGTCCGGGCAATTTTCTACATTTTCTATAAGATTTCGATCTTTATATTAAATGATTTGATTTTTATAGTATACTTTTTGTCTTCTCTTATTTTTTCAGTTGAAGATGGCGATCTCTCGGTTTCACCGAAATTTTTTGCGTATTTTTCTGAGATCGGTGCTATTATATATATTTTCTGAAAGATAAGGATCTTTATATTAATTGATACGATTTTTGTTGCCTACTTTTTCTTCTCTTCTTTTTCAGTTGATGATGGCGATCTTTTTATTAAACGATATCATTTTTTGGCCTAATTTTGTATTCTCATATATTCGGTTGAAGATAGCGATCTTCTGGTTCTAACAGACATTTTTGCGGATCTTTCTAAACTTCGAACTATTTTTCACATATTCTGAAAGATATGGAACATTTTATTAAATGATATCAGAGAAGACAAAATTAGGTCAAAATGTCCGTTGAAACCGGGAAAACACCATCTTCAACTGAAATATAAGAGAAGACAAAATTTGGAACTGGGAAATCACCATCTTCATCTATAAAAATGTCTGTTGTAACCGAAAAATCGCCATCTTCAACAGATAAGATTTCTATATATCATTTTTTGAGCTTGGTGCTATTGTCTATATTTTATGAAAGAAATTTATCTTTTTATTAATTGATAAGATTTTTATAGCCTTAGTTTGTCTTCTCTAATTTTCCAGTTAAAGATGGAATATTTTTATTAAATGATATACTTTTTAGCCTAATTTTTCTTCTGTAATATTCCAGTTGAAGATGGTGATCACCCGGTTCCAACAGACATTTTTGCGAATTTGTTGAGCTCCGGAATATTTTCCACATTTTTGGAAGATATGTATCATTTTATTAATTGATATGCTATTTTGGCTTAATTTTATCTTCTTTTATTTTTTATTTCAAGATGGCGATCTCCCGGTTCCAACGGACATTTTTACAGAATTTTCTAAGCTCGGGGTTATTTTGTACACTTTCTGGAAGATAAGAATCTTTATATTAAATGATCTGATTTTTATATCCAATTTTTGTTCTTATTTTTCAGTTAAAGATGGTGATCTTCCTGTTCGAACGGACATTTTTGCGGATTTTTCTGATCTCCTTGCTATTTTCTACATTTTATTAAAGATATGGATCTCTTTATTAAATGACAAGATTTTTATAGCTTAATTTTTGTCTTCTCATATTTTTCAGTTGAAGATGGCAATCTCCAGGTTTCAACGGACATTTTTACCGATTTTTCTTAGCTTTGGGCTTTTTTCTACATTTTCTAGAAGATTTGAATCTTTTTATGAAATGACATGATTTTTTGGCCTAATTTTGTCTTCTCTTTTTTTAGTTGAATATTGCGATCTCCCAGTTCCAATGGACATTTAAGCAAATTTTTCTGAGCTCAGTGCTATTTTCTACATTTATGGTCTATATGTATCTTTTCATTAAATGATATGTTTTTTGTCCTAATTTTGTCTTCTTTTATTTTTCAGTTGCATATGGCGATCTCTCGGTTCCAACGGACATTTTTTTGGATTTTTCTGAGCTCTGAGCTATTTTCTACATTTTCTGTATGATACAAATCCTTATATTAAATGATATGATTTTAATAACTTAATTTTGTCTTCCCTTATTATTCAGTTGAAGATGGCGATCCCCTGGTTCCAACAAACATTTTTGCGGATTCTTCTGAACTATTTTTCTACATTTTGGGAAGTTATGGAACTTTTTATTAAATGATATGAATTTTTGCCCTAATTTTGTCCTCTCTTATTTTTTATTTGAAGTTGGCAAATTCCTGTTTCCAACAAACATTTTTGTAGATTTTCTGAGCTTGGGAATATTTTCTATATTTTATTGAAGATGTGGTTCATTTTATTAAATGATATGATTTTTATTGACTAAGTTTGTCTTCTCATATTTTTTAGTCGAAGATGGTGATATCCCGTTTCCAATGGAATTTTTGTGAATTTTTCGGATATCGGGGCTATTTTCTAAATGTTATGGAAGATATGTATCGTTTTACTAAATGATATGATTTTTACTGCATAAGTTTGTCTTCTCTTATTCTTCAGTTAAAGTTGGCGATCTCCTTGCTCCAATAGACATTTTTGCGGATTTTTCTGAGTTCGTGACTATTTTTCTACATTTTCTGGAAGATATGTATCTTTTTATTAAAGATATGATTTTTGGACTAATTTTGTACTCTCTTTTTTTCGTTAAAGATGTCGATCTCCTTGTTCTAATGGACTTTTTACAGATTTTTCTAAGTCCAGGCAATTTTCTACATTTTTTGAACGATTTGGATCTTTATATTAAATGATATGATTTTTATTGTATATTTTTTGTCTTCTCTTATTTTTTCAGTTGAAGATGGCGATCTCTCTGTTTCACCGAAATTTTTTTGCTTATTTTTCTGAGCTCGGTGCTATTATATATATTTTCTGATAGATAAGGATCTTTATATTAATTGATAAGATTTTTGTTGCCTACTTTTGTCTTCTTATCTTTTTCAGTTGATGATGGCGATCTTTTTATTAAACGATATCATTTTTGGCCTAATTTTGTCTTCTCATATTTTGGTTGAAGATAGCCATCTTTTTGTTCTAATGGACATTTTTGCGTATCTTTCTAAACTTCGGACCATTTTTCACATATTCTGGAAGATATGGAACATTTTATTAAATGATATCAGAGAAGAAAATTTTGGCCAAAAATGTCCGTTGAAACAGGGAAAACGACATCTTCAATTGAAATATAAGAGAAGACAAAATTTGGAACTGAGAAATCGCCATCTTCATCTATAAAAATGTCTGTTGTAACCGAAAAATTGCCATCTTCAACAGATAAGATTTCTATATATCATTTTCTGAGCTTTGGTGCTAATTTTCTACATTTTATGAAAGAAAATTATCTTTTTATTAATTGATAAGATTTTTATAGCCTTAGTTTGTCTTCTCTAATTTTTTCCAGTTAAAGATGGAATCTTTTTATTAAATGATATAATTTTTAGCCTAATTTTTTCTTCTCTAATATTCCAGTTGAAGATGCTGATCACCCGGTTCCAACGGACATTTTTTGCAAATTTTTTGAGCTTCGGGCTATTTTTCACATTTTTGGAAGATATGTGTCATTTTATTAAATGATATGCTATTTTGGCCTAAATTTATCTTCTTTTATTTTTTATTTGAAGATGGCGATCTCCCGGTTCCAACGGACATTTTTGCAGAATTTTCTGAGCTCGGGGTTATTTTGTACACTTTCTGGAAGATAAGAATCTTTACATTAAATGATATGAATTTTATATCCTATTTTTTCTTCCTATTTTTCAGTTAAAGATGGTGATCTTCCTGTTCGAACGGACATTTTTACGGATTTTTCCGATCTCCTTGCTATTTTCTACATTTTATTAAAGATATGGATCTCTCTATTAAATGACAAGATTTTTATAGCCTAAATTTTGTCTTCTCATATTTTTCAGTTGAAGATGGCA
>CM061141.1:168475352-168490526 GCA_030789695.1 Scilla litardierei
CTTGTACGACTACTACGTCGTATTTGAGATTCTTCAAATCCTTGTTGACTTGAATTTAGATCAATTCTAATATCACTCCTACTTGGAATGTCGTTAGAATTGCTCCCACTTGGATCATTATTCCCGTATGGAATAGGATCAGCATCATTCGTATCATCCATTGGTGAAGGTAGAAACGTATTTTCGTCTTCACCAAGAATTCTCCCACTCGAATGAGGTAATCCTTCTTGATCATTAATCTCAAATAGAGATAAGTCCTGACTTATCTCGCCCTGTCTTGGAAACTCGTTTTCCAAGAAAGTGACATCCCTCGACTCAAATTCAATTAGACCTCCATTGTCTTCCTGACCAATGAAAACATAACCTTTGGAGTTTTCTGCGTATCGTATAAAGATACATTTCCTTCCCCGTGGCTCAAGTTTGCCATACTTATGGAAGGAAATATGTGCATAGGATGCACACCCCCAAGATTTCAAAATGTTTAAGTCAGGAGACCTTTGGTTTCACAACTCATAAGGAGTGGAGCTAACTGATTTCGAGGGTACGCGGTTCAAGATGAAAGCGACCATCAATAATGCATCACCCCAAAAGGTGATTGGCAAGTTAGCTTGCGCCATTATTGAACGGACCATTTCCATTAAAGTCATATTTCTCCTTTCTGCAACACCATTTTATTGCGGAGTATAAGGCATAGTTACCTGATGAACTATGCCCTTTTCATCACAAAGTTCTTTAAAACTTGTTGATTGATATTCACCGCCCCTATCGGTTTGCAAGACCTTAATCTTGCGATCTAATTGATTTTCCACTAAACTCATATAGTTTTTAAAGCAGGTTAATGCTTCACTTTTGTGCGATATCAAATAGATATGTCCGAATCAGGTGAAGTCATCAATAAAAGTGATGAAATAGGACTTCCCGCGTCTTGTCTTGACATTCATCGGACCACATATGTCCGAATGGATGAGCTGTAATGGAACCTCGGCCCTTGTGCCGGTTCCAAACGGCTTGCGACGAGATTTCCCTACAAGGCAATGTTCGTAGGTCGACATATCGACCTTTGAAACATTGGATAGAAGGCCACGTTTGGCAAGTCTATCCATACGCGTTGGTCCAATGTGACCAAGCCTTGCGTGCCAACAAATTATATCTGACTCATAAGTCGAAGAATTTGCAAAAAGGAAATTTTTCATTACAAAATGAGGAGCCATACATTGTATTTAATACAATAAATCCTTTGAAAACATACCCAGTACCAATTAAAGAATTATTACAAAACAAGTCCACTTTACAATCATGAAAAAACCAACTATAACCAAGACCCATTAAAACGACCACAGAAATAATATTCCTTCGAATATCCGGAGCAAAGAGAACATCATGAAGTATGATAGTGCGGCCGTTGTCCAGGACGAGCTTGCACGTCCCAATGTCTTTCACTTCAACACGTGTGTTGTTTCCTACATAGATCCACTTCGTTCCTTGAGGTATCCGGTGATACTCCACGAAGGACCGTCTGTCCCTTGCTATGTGGTCGGTGGCACCTCGTCACCTCCACTCGTACATGAATGAGCATAGTGACCTAACTTGTTGCACTTGAAACACTTGATCTTCTTCAAGTCCTTCTTCTTGTGCCATTTCTTGTGCCCACCCTTATGTTTGGGTTTCTTGGTAGACTCAGGTTGCTTATTACGTTCATTAGTAAACTTCGAACGATTTTTTCCGTTTCTTTCCCCCGTGTGAGGAACTAGCAACCATGTGCACTTCTGCACTTGGCTTGGCGGCCGCAAGCCGCTCTTCCTCTAACTCGAGGTGCTTAGAAACATCGCTGAAGTTCTTGATGCTCTCATTATGAGTGAGATGCATCTTCATTTGGTCCCACCCATTTGGTAGGGAACGTATGACTGCTTGGATTTGTTGCTCATCAGTGAGCACATGACCAGCATCCTTTAACTCTGAGATGAGATTCGCCATATGTCGCAGATGTTTACCCATGGAATGATCTGGACGTTTCTTGTATGAATCAAATCTTATAGTTAAAGGACGAAGTTTGGACACCGAGGTGCCACCAAACTTCTCCTCAAGCTTGGACCATATGTCCATGGCTAGGTCATGTTCTCGGAAGATACGCATTATGTCGTCGGCCATACTGGACAACAACGTAATGCGTGCAATCTTGTTCTTCCGAGACCAATCATCGAAAGCTTCCTTGTCTCTTTTGTGTTGGGCCGTAGTGCCCAACTCAGGTTTAATCATTATGTTCTTTAGAGTTTCGAGCACATCTTGCTCCTCGAGAACATATTGTATCTTTATGGACAATAGTTTGTAATTATCGCCGTTGAGTTTTTCACCTTTGTTCAACTCAGCGACGATGTTTTTAGCAGCGGAAGACATTTTAGCTTTAAAATGCTGCAAAAGATACAAAACTGAAGGTTCGATCAAAAATCATTACATAAAATTCTTATACATAGATATCACTCCCACTTGGAATATCCCACTTGGAATGATATTTTTACATTTGATAAGTTACTTTCGAAAAATATTGAAGATGTTGCTCTAGAATCAGAAAGGTCTCTACGATTCCAATCACCATCTAGAACAACTTTCAATATTTCCCCTCACTTATCAAACGATAGTACTCTTATAGTATTTCGCAGTGGAAAAGCGTTTTTGAAAAACGTATTTTGAAAACGTATTTTTCAAACGTATTTTACAAACGTATTTTGCAGTGGGAGATAGTGGCTTGCCCCGGCCATTGCCGGAGTCGAGCCGTGGCCGTGCCAATGCCAGATTCCCCCAAGTAGGGGGTTTTGCCGTATGCAACTGCCGCCGGTCCCGTATGGGCTGGCCATACAGGCGGCCGGGGCCGAAACCGACGGCACCGTAGGGCTCCTCGGTGTGGCCATGTCCCCTCGGCCAGGGCCTCTGCCCTGGCTGAGGCTGGCCAAAGCCGGCCAGGGGTTCTTGGCTGGTCAGCCAGGGCCTCTACCCTGGCCGGCCAGGGGCCCTGGCCCCCCCGGCCAGGGCCTCTGCCCTAGCCGAGGCCGGCCAGGGCCTGGCCTCTGCCAGGGCCGGCCAGGCCGGCCAGGCCCTGGCCTGAGGCCAGGGTGCCAGCCCTGGCCTGAGGCCAGGGCGTCGGCCCTGGCCTCTGCCAAGGCCGGCCAGGCCAGCCAGGCCCTAGCCTCTGCCAGGGCCGACCAGGCCGCCCTGGCCTCTGCCAGGGCCGGCCAGGCCCTGGCCCTGGCCCTGGCCCTGGCCTCTGCCAGGGCCGGCCAAGCCCTGGCCTGAGGCCAGGGCACCGGCCCTGGCCTCTGCTAGGACCGGCCAGGCCAGCCTTTGTGCATGCCGGCCATGGCCCCTTGGCCGTGGCCGGTCTCCGCTTTCTTTGGGTCCGGTTTGCACATCCCCCCCTCCCGGAGGGGTGGTGGCCTTGGTGGTCATTGGCCGTAGCCAACCCCCTCTGCATGGGGAGGGGGGGTGCATAGCCTCCATGGCCCATATGGCCATAGCGATCATGCACCAAAGAGATATGTTCTTCTCCGATGAGAATTTGCAACCGCCATCTTCTTCTCCGATGAAACACCCGTTCGTCGAGAAAGTAGTTATTCTTTAATGGCCGTGTGCCAAAATGAAAAATTAACATACTTTCAAGGCCGCAAACTTCACGCTCCACATGAAGAGAGTTCACATTCCCTATTGAATGGAGACTCAGCATCCATGAAGAGTGCGAGTTTGGCGAGATGAACGGTCAGTTCTTCCCATCACAGAGAGTTCCTGCCATATCTGTAATGGCCGAAGACCCTAACGTGAAAAGAACAACTGCTGCGTTCTCTCCGTCACGATGCGCTCCTATCATATCCATAATGGTAGGAAACTCATTCGTGAAAAAGACAACGCCTCGTTCATCGGTTAGACCGGGGCGACGGTTAGACCGGGGCGAACCCGTATGGCTCCGATACCAATGTAGGATCCTGTCAAAACAACGATGTTAGGATCGAATGAAGAGGAGAGACTTACGCTTGCATACGCGGCATCGTAATCTCTGAACTTTGCCCTCGAATTAGCCACAACGGTCAGTACTTCGTCACGGAGGATCGAAGCAGCGTTTCACCGCCTAAATCTCTATTTAGAAGAGGATTTTAATGGAAGGGAGAAGAAGAACACAAGTTGCCTTATGCAAACTTATGTCATGGTAAGATTAGTCTAAATGCCTTACGCTTGGGTCCTATTTATAGGCTTTAGGGGTAGTTATTGTAGGAAATAACTAAATATAAGCTTATTAGCCTATATTAGCACATTTACTTATCCTCTTCTTCATTCACTTATCAAGTGCCTTTATGCACTTATAAAGTAATTTTTCCACTTATCGAGTGGTCCTTTTCACACGAGAAAAGGTTTCCTTCGCGCACGCTTTCGTGCACACGACATATGAGGTCCATAGGCCCTCATACATCCCCTCATGGGTGTATATATGTCGTCCATATCCAACACGTAGTCCTCCAAAACTCCCACGAAATTCTCGTGAGTCCTCTAAATTAAAGACATGTGCAATTGCTTGTGTTTTGAATCCAAGAATAAATTCGTGATGTTTTCGATCGAAAACTATGGTGATGCACTATCAGAAGCTCAGGAACGAAGATTTTGATTGTTTGAGGCCTAGAGTGCACACCTTCATCCATTAGAGTGAGCTAGGGTAGCCAAAAACCGAAAAATACTTCAAACCTACTATTTTGGGTAACCGTTGCGCAGTTCCAATTTAAATTACGTGGGAATAGAGGAAAAAACATCCACTTCGCATATAAAGAACGTTTACTCTCCATTTGTCCTAATATTCCTCCAAAACTTGTGAGTCCCAGAAATCAGAGACGAGTGACATTGCTTGTGTTTTGAATCCAAGAGTAAATTCTTTTAGTTTTTCCATAGAAAATGATGGTGACACCCTTTCAAAAGCTCAGGAACGAATATTTCGATCGTATGAGGCCGAGAATGCCCTTCTTCATTCATTAGAGTAAGCTAGGGCACCTAGAACCCGAAAAATACTTCAAACCTATTATTTTGGGCACCCGTTGTCCAATTATTTCGTAGGAACAAGGAATCCTACCTCCTCTCTATTAGAAACAACGTTTACTCTCTATTTGTCCTCACATTCCACCAAAGCTCCCACGAATTCCGTGTGAGTCCCAGAAATCAGTGACGGTTGCCATTGCTTATGTTTAGAATTCAAGAGTAAATTCTGATAATTTTTCGGTAGAAAACGATGGTGACGCACTATCGGAAGCTAAGGAATGAGGATTTCGATGAGGACTATAATAACATCTTTCATCCATTAGAGTAAGCTAGTGCAGCTAGAAACCGAAAAATGCTTTAGACCTACTATTTTGGACAACCGTTGGGCAATGCCAATTGAAATTTTGTGGGAATAGAAGAAACAACCTCCACTATGCATTGAAACAACATTTACTCTCCATTTGTCCTCATATTCCTCCAAAACTCCCACGAAATCCGTGCGAGTCCCAAAAAGCAGAGACAAGTGCAATTCCTTGCGTTTTAAATCCAAGAGTAAATTCTTGCAGTTTCTCAGTAGAAAATGATGGTGACGCACTATCGGAAGCTAAGGAATGAAGATTTTGATCGTTTGAGGCCTAGAATGCACTCCATCATCCATTAGAGTGAGCTAGGGCAGCCAGAAACCGAAAAATACATCAAACCTCCTATTTTGAGAATATCGCCATATTCTGGAAAGCAATTTTCGGGAGATCGCCATCTTTAATAAACCGAAAAATACATCAAACTAGAAAAAAGGCCCAAAGCTAAGAAAATCTGCAAAAATGTCCGGTGGTACAGGATGATCGCCAAATTCAACTGAAAAAAATTGAGAAGACAAAATTAGTCTACAAAAATCTTGTCCTTTAATAAAGAGATCCATATCTTTAATAAAATGTAGAAAATAGTCTGGAGCTCAGAAAAATCAGCAAAAATGTTTGTTGGAACCGGGAGATCGCCATCTTCAATAGAAAAATAAGAGAAGAAAAAATTAGGATATAAAAATCATATCAATTAATATAAAGAATCTTATCTTCCAAAAAGTGTACAAAATAGCCCCTAGCTCAGAAAAATCTACAAAAATATCAGTTGGAACTGGGAGATCGCCATCTTCAACTAAAAAAATAAGAGAATACAAAATTAGGCCAAAATATCATATCATTTAATAAAATGATACATATCTTCGAAAGAAGTGGAAAATAGCCCAGAGCTAAGAAAATTCCTCAAAAATGTCAGTTGGAACTAGGAGATCGTCATCTTCAACAGAGAAAAATAAGAGAAGAAAAATTAAGTTAAAAATCATTTCATTAAATAAAAAGATCCATAACTTCCCGAAAATGAAGAAAAATAGCACCGAGCTCAGAAAAATAGACAAAAATGTATGTGCGAACCGGGAGATCGCCATCTTCAACTAAATAATAAGAGAAGACCAAATTAGGTTATAAAAATCATATCATTTAATATAAAAATTCATATCATACAAAAAATGTAGAAAATAGCTCGGAGCTCAGAAAAATCCGAAAAAATGTCAGTTGGAACCAGGTAATCTCCATCTTCAACTGAAAAATAAAAGAAGATAAAATTAGGCCAAAAATCATATCATTTAATAAAAAAATACATATCTGCCATAAATGTAGAAAATAGCACCGAGCTTAGAAAAATTCGCACAGATGTCTTTTGGAACCAAGAGATCGCAATATTCAACTGAAAAAATAGAAGACAAAAGTAGGCCAAAAATCATATCATTTAATAAAAAACTATATCAAGAAAATGTAGAAATCCCCCAAAGTTAAGAAAAATCCGGAAAAATGTCCGTTGGAACCGAGAAATCGACATATTCAACTGAAAAATATGAGAAGACAAAATTAGGCCACAAAAATCTTGTTATTTAATAAAGAGATCTGTACCTTTAATAAAATGTTGAAAATAGCCTGGAGCATAGAAAAATACACAAAAATGTCCGTTGGAACTGAGAGATCGCCATCTTCAACTGAAAAAAATAAGAGAAGAAAATTTAGGATATAAAAATCATATCATTTAATATAAAGATTCTTATCTTCTAGAAAGTGTACAAAATAGCCACAAGCTTAAATCCGCAAAAATTTCCGTTGGAACCGAGTGATCGACATCCTCAACCAAAATATAAGAGAAGACAAAATTAGGCCAAAATATCATATCATTCAACAAAATGATACATATCTTCCAAAAAATTGGATAATAGCACGGAGCTCAGAAAAATCCGCAAAAACGTCCGTTGGAACCAGGAGATCGCCTTCTTCAACCAAAATATAAGGGAAGAGAAAATTAGGCCAAAATATCATATCATTTAAAAAAAGATTACTATCTTCAACTGGAAAATAAGAGAAGGCAAATTTAGGCTATAAAAATCATATCAATTAATAGAAAGATCCGTATCTTTCATAAAATGTAGAAAATAGCACAAGCTTAGAAAATGATATATAAAAACATTATCAGTGGAAGATGGCGATTTCTGGTTTCAACGGACATTTTTTGGCCTAATTTTGTCTTCTCTGATATCATTTAATAAAACGATCCATATCTTCCAGAAAAAGTGAAAAATAGTCTGGAGCTAAGAAAATTCCGCAAAAATGTCTGTTAGAACCTCGAGATTGCGATCTTCAACCGAAATATAATCGAAGACAAAATATGGCCAAAAAAATCATATCATTTAATAAAAAGAACACCATCATCAACTGGAAAATAAGAGAAGACAAAATAGGCAACAAAAATTATATCAATTAATATAAGATCCTTATCTTCCAAATGATATGGAAAATAGCCCCGACCTCAGAAAAACACGCAAAAATTTCCGTTGGAAACGGGAGATCGTCCTATTAAACTGAAAACTAAAGGAAGACAAAATTAGGACATAAAAATCATATCATTTAGCAAAAAGATCCACATCTGAAAAATCCACAGAGCTAAGAAAAATCCGCAAAAATGTCCTTTAGAACCGGGGAGACTGCCACCTTCATCTGAAAAATAAGAGAAAACAAAATTAGGCCATAAAAATCATATCATTTAACATAAAGATTCATATCTTACAAAAAATGTAGAAAATAGATCGGAGCGTCCACAAAAATTTCCAATGGAAATGGGAGATCACCATATTCAACTAAAAATAAGAGAAGAAAAACTTAGTCTAAAAATCACATCATTTAATAAAACGATCCATATCTTCAATAAACTGTAGGAAATAATTTCGAGTTTAGAAAAATCTACAAAAGTGACATTGGATCAGGGAGATCGACATATTTAACTAAAAAATCAGAGAAAACAAAATTAGGCTATAAAATCATATAATTTAACATAAAGATTTATATCTTACAGAAAATTTAGAAATAACCTGAAGCTCAGAAAAATCCTTTAAAATATCACTTGGAACCGGGCGATCGACATCTTCAATGAAAAAAATAAGAGAAGACAAAATTAGACCTAAAAATCATATCATTTAATAAAAGATCTATAACTTTTCGGAAATGTAGAAAAATAGTCCCGAGCTCAAAAAAAGACGCAAAAATATCCGTTGGAACTGAGAAATCGCCATCTTCAACTAAAAAATAAGAGAAGACAAAATTAGGCTATAAAAATCATATCACTTAATATAAAAATCCATAACTTCCAGAAAAATTTAGAAAATAGCCCAGATCTTAGAAAAATCTGCACAAATGTTTGTTGGAAATCGGAGATCTTCTTCTTCAACTAAAAAAAGAGAAGACAAAATTAGGCCAAAAATCATATCATTTAATAAAAAGATCCATAACTTTCCCGAAATGTAGAAAAATAGTCACAAGCTCAGAAATATCTGCAAAAATGTCCGTTGAAAGCCGGAGATCAACATCTTCAAGTGAAAAATAATAGAAGACAAAATTAGGCTAAAAATTCATATCATTTGATAAAAAGAGTCATATATTCAATAAAATAAAGAAAATAGCACCAAGCTCAGAAAAATCCACAAAAATGTCTGTTGGAACATGGAGATTGTCATTTTCAACTGAAAAATAAGAGAAGACAAAATAAGACTATAAAAGTCATATTATTTAATCTAAAGATATATATCTTACAGAAAATGTAGAAAATAGCACAGAGATAAGAAAAATCATCAAAATGTCTGTTGGAACCGGGAAATCGCCATATTCATCTGAAAAATATGTGAAGATAAAATTTGCAAAAATCTCCGTTGGAACCGTGAGCACGCCATCTTCAACTGAAAAATAAGAGAAGATAACATTATGCCAAAATTCATATCCTTTAAAAAAATGATCCATATCTTCATAAAATGAAGAAAAATAGCCCCAAGGTAACAAAAATCAATAAGAATGTCTGCTGGAATCGGTAGATCGCAATATTCCACTGAAAAAAAGCGAAGAAAAACGTATAATATAAAAATCGTATCATTTAATAAAAAAAATCATATCTTCCATAAAATGTAGAAAATAGCACCTGGCTTCGAAAAATCCGCAAAAATTTTTGTTGGGACTGAAAGAACGCCATCTTCAACTGAAAAATAAGAGTAGACAAAATTAGGCCAAAAATCATATCATTTTTTAAAAATATCCATATCTTCAAGAAAATTTAGAAAATAGCCCCGAGGTCAAAATCATATGCAAAACTGTCCATTGGAACCGGAAGATCTCCATCTTCAATTGAAAAATAGAAGACAAATTTAGTCCAAAAATTATATCATTTAACAAAAAGATTCATAACTTCACAAAAATGTAGAAAAATAGTCTCGAGCTCAGAAATATCCACAAAAATGTCCATTGGAACAGGGAGATTGCCATCTTCAACTGAAAATAAGAAAAAGCAAAATTAGGCTAAAATTCATATCATTTAATAAGATTCATTTCTTCAATTAAATATAGAAAATATCACTACGCACTGAATCCCCAAAAATACCCGTTGGAACAAGGAGATTGGCATCTTCAAATAAACAATAAGAGGAAATAAAATTTGGCCAAAAATGATATCATTTAATAAAATGATCCATATCTTCTAGAAAATGCAGAAAACATGAGCCCAAAAAAATCCGCAAAAATATCCGTTGGAACAGTGAGATCGCTATCTTCAATTGAAAAATAAGAGAAGGAAAAAATAAGCAAAGAACCATATCATTTAACTAAAAGATGCATATCTTCCAGAAAATACAGAAAATAGCTCTGACCTAAGTAAAATCTGCAAAAATGTCGGTTTGAACCGGGAGATCACCATCTTCAACTGAAAAATAAGAGAAGACATAACTAGGCTGGAAAAATCATATCTCTTATTTTAAAGATACATATCTTATAGAAAATTTAGAAAATAACCAGTAGCTAAAAATGCAAAAACGTCCCTTGGAACTGGGAAATCGCCATCTTAATCTGAAAAATAAGAGATGACAAAATTAGGCATAAAAACCAAATTATATAATAAAAAGATCCATATCTTCCAGAAAATGTAGAAAATAGCTTCTACGTCAAAAAAATCCGCAAAAATATCCGTAGGAACAGAGAGAACGCCATCTTCAACAAAAAAAAATAAGAAAAGACAAAATTAGGCCAAAAATATCATTTAATAAAATGATCCATATTTTCCTTAAAATGTAGAAAAATTGTCCCGTACTAAGAAAATCTATAAAAATGTCAGTTGGAACTCGGAGATCGCCATCTTCATCTAAAAATATGAAAAGATAAAATTAGGCTAAAAATCATATTATTTATTAAAAAGATCCATATCTTCCATAGAATATAGAATATAGCATCTACGTCAAAAATCCACAAAAATGTCCGTTGGAACCGGGAAAATGCCATCTTAAACTGAAAAATAAGAGAAGACAAAATAAGGCCAAAAACCTAAATTTAATAAAAAGATCATCATGAACAACTGGAAAATAAGAGAAGACAAAATTAGGCACCAAAAATCATATCAAAAAATATAAAGATCATTATGTTCCAGAAAATATAGAAAATAGCCTCGAGCTCAGAAAAAATGCAAAAAATTTCGTTGGAAACGGGGTGATCGCCATCTTCAACTAAAAAAATAATAGAAGACGAAATTAGACCATAAAAATCATTTCATTTAATATATAATCCATATCTTACAGAAAATGTAGAAAATATCCCAAAGCTTAGAAAAATCCGCATAAATATCCGTTGGAACCGGGAGATTGCCATCTTCATTTAAAATAAGAGAAGACAAAATTAGGCCACAAAAATCATATCATTTAATTCAAACATCCATATATTCAATAAACTGTTGAAAATATTTTCGAGTTCAGAAAAATCCGTAAAATGCCTATTGGAATTGGGAGATCGACATCTTCAACTAACAAATCAGAGAAGACAAAATTAGGCTATAAAAATCATATCATTTAATCTAAAGATTCATATCTTACAAAAAATTTAGAAAATAGCCCGGAACTCAGAAAAATAATCGAGATTTGTTGTAACCGGTGATCTTCATCTGCAAAAGAAGAGAAGAATAAATTAGGCCTAAAAATCATAGCATTTAATGAAAAGATCCATATTTCCAGAAAATGTAGAAAAATAGCATCTAGGTCAAAAAAATCCGCAAAAAATCGCCGTTGGAACTGTGAGAACCCCCATCTTCAATTGAAAAATAAGAGAAAATAAAAAATATGCCAAAAATCATATCATTTAATAAAATGATCTATTTCTTCCATAAAATGAAGAAAAAATTGCCCCATGCTAACAACAATTAGTAAAATGTTCGCTGGAATTGATAGATTGCAATATTCAAATAAAAAATAAGAGAAGAAAAACGTAGATATAAAAATTATATCATTTAATAAAAATTCATATCTTTCATAAAATGTAGAAATTTAGTACCAAAATTCGAAATTTATGCAAAATTTTTCCATTAGATCTAAAAGATCGCCATTTTCACCTGAAAAATAAGAAAAGATAAAATTAGACCAAAAATCTTATCATTTAATAAAAAGATACATTTCTTCTAGAAAATTTAGAAAATAGTCTCAATGTCAGAATAATACGCAAAATGTCTTGTTCGAACGGGAGATCGCAATCTTCAACTGAAAAATAAAAGAAGACAAAATTAGGCCAAAAACATATAATTAATAAAAAGATCCATAACTTTTCGAAAATGTCGAAAAATAGATCCCAAGCTAAGAAAAATCCGCAAAAACGTCCCCCTGGAACCGGGAGGAACACCATCTTCATCTGAAAAAAAAATAAGAGATGACAAAATTAGGTTATAAAAATCATATCATTTAATATAAAGATTAATATTATACAAAAAATATAGAAAATAGATTGGAGATCAAAAAATCCGCATAAATGTCCCTTTGGAACCGGGAGATCGCCATCTTCAAATTAAAAAAAAGAGAAGACAAAATTGGGCCAAAAAATCATATCATTTCATAAAAAGATACAAAACTTCCAGAAAATGTAGAAAAATCTCCAAAAGTGTCCGTTGAAGCCAGGAGATTGCCATCTTCAACTAAAAAAATAACAGAATACTAACGTAGGCTATAAAAAATCGTATTATTTAATAAAACGTTCTATATCTTCCATAAAATGTAGAAAATAACACGGAGGTCAAAAAACCTAAATATGTCAGTTCGAACCGGAAGATTGCCATCTTCAACTAAAAATAAGAGAATACAACATTAGGGTATAAAAAATCACATCATTTAATAAAAATATACATAACTTACGAAGATGTAGAAAATTGCCCGGAGATCAAAAAAAGCCGCAAAAATATTCGTTTGAAACCGGTAGATCGCCATCTTCATTTGAAAAATATGAGAAGAAAAAAATTAGGCCAAAAAATCATCTCTTTAATAAAATATCCATTACTTCCTGAAAATGTAGAAAAAATAGCCCCGAGTTCAGAAAAATCGAGGAAAAATGTCCGTTAGAACCGGGGGATCGTCATCTTCCACTGAATAATTAGAAAAGACAAAATTAGGTTATAAAAATCATATCATTTAATATAAAGATTCAGGACCAATGGCCACCTCTCTTAATTCTCTCAACTAACCCGGTATGAAGGGCGTGGGTCAGCCTTCCATACCCAACGTTTGGTGCCTGACCACCCCCATTTGTGAGGCGGTGCGAGAGTCCAGGTCAACAAAAAATATAAAGATTCAAATCATACAGAAAATGTAGAAAATAGATCGTAGCACAGAAAAATCCGAAAAAAATGTCCGTTGGATCTGGGAGATCACCATCTTCAACTGAAAAATAAAAGAAGACAAAATTAGGTCAAGAATCATATCATTTAATTAAAAAGATACATATCAGCCATAAAATGTAGAAAATTGCACCGAACTTAGAAAAAATCCGCACAAATGTCCGTTGGAACTGGGGAGATCGCAATATTCAACTAAAAAGAGAGAAGACAAAACTAGGCAAAAAATCATATCATTTAATAAAAAGACTCAAATCGACAAAAATATCCGTTGAAACCAGAAGATCACCATCTTCAACGAAATGTTAAGAGATGAAAAAATTAGGCTATAAAAATCATATCATTTAATATGAAAATTCATATCATATAGAAAATGTAGAAAATAGCTCGGAGTTCAGAAATATCCGAAAAAATGTCTATTGAAACCGGGGAGATCGCCATCTTCAATTAAAAATAAAAGAAGACAAACTTAAGCCAAAAATCGTATCATTTGATAAAAAACATATATGGCCATAATATGTAGTAAATAGCACCAAGCTAAGAAAAATCCGCACAAATGACCGTTGGAACCAGGAGATTGCAATATTAAACTGAAAAAATTGAAAACAAAATTTTGGTCAAAAATTCATATCATTTAATAAAAGATTCGTATCTTCAAGAAAACGTAGAAAAAAGCCCAAAACTAGAAAAAATCTGCAAAAATGTCTATTGGAACCGGGGAAAATCGCTATCTTCAACAAAAAATAGGAGAAGACAAAATTCGGCTACAAAAATCTTGTCATTAATATAGAGATCCATATATTTAATAAAATATAAGAAAATAGCCTGGAGCTCAGAAAAATCTGCAAAAAATATCCGTTGGAACTGGGAGATTGACATCTTCAATTGAAAAAATAACAGAAGAATAAATTTGGATATAAAGATCATATCAATTAATATAAAGATTCTTATCTTATCTTTCAGAAAGTGTACAAAATAGCCTCGAGCACAGAAAAATATGCAAAAATGTCCCTTGGAACCGAGAGATCGTCATCTTCAACCGAAATATAAGAGAAGACAAAATTAGGCCAAAATATCATATCATTTAATAAAATGTTACATATCTTCCAAAAAGTGGAAAATAACCCGGAGCTCAGAAAAATCCGCAAAAAATGTCTGTTGGAACCGGGAGTTCACCATCCTTCAACTGAAATGTATGAGAAGACAAAATTAGGCCAAAATATCTTTTCATTTAATAAAAAGATCGCTATCTTCAACTGGAAAATAAGAGGTGTCAATTTAGGCAATAAAAATCATATCAATTAATAAAAAGATCCATATCTTTCATAAAATGTAGAAAAATAGCACCAAGATCATAAAATGATATATAAAAATCTTATTAGTTGAAGATGGTGATTTACAGGACATTTTATAGATGAAGATGGCGATTTCCCAGTTTCAAGCTGCAAAAAAATCCGTAAAAAATGTCCGTTGGAACCGGCAGATCGTCATTTTCAACTTTAAAAAAAAATAAGAGAAGACAAATTTAGGCCAAAATCCTATCATTTAATAAAAAGATGTATATCCTTCCAAAAAAATTTAGAAAATAGCCCCGGAGGTCAGAATAATCTACAAAAAATGCTTGTTTCTGGGAGATCGCCATCTTTAACAGCAAAAAAAGACAAAATTAGGCCAAAAATCATATTATTTCATAAAAAATACATATCTTATAGAATATAAAAAGTAAGTCCCAAGCTATGAAAAGTCTGCAAAAATGTCCGTTGAAAACCGGTAGATCGCCTCCACCTTAAAAAATAAGAGAAGAAAATGTTGGCTATAAAAATCTTCCATAAAATGTATAAAAATAGCACCGAGCTCAGCAAAAATCCGCAAAAATATTAATTGGAACAGGGAGATCGCCAATTCAACTGAAAAAATAAGAGAATGCAAACTTAGGCCAAAAATTAAATCATTTAATAA
>CM061141.1:168491026-168516026 GCA_030789695.1 Scilla litardierei
GACGAATTTCCTCGTCTAAAAATCAATTTCCCCTCAAAACCCATTACGGCATCCCCCTTGCCGCCGCTGTGCCCCCCCAAAGGGGGCTGCGGCCTCGCGCCGCCGTGCAGAAGGCCCCCTCGAAGGGGGGCTGCGGCCTGTCGCGCCGCCGTGCTGAGACCCCCCGAAGGGGGGCTACAGTCTGTCGCGCCGCCTCACTGACGCCCCCCGAAGGGAGGCTGCGGCCACGTAAAAACACCCCCCGAAGCAGGGCTGCGGTCTCGTGCCGTCGCGCAAAACAGCCCCCTGAAGGGGGGCTGCGGCCACCGCTCCGCAGCGGAAAAGCCCCCCCGAAGGGGGCTGCGGCCCTCGCACCGCCGCGGAAAAGCCCCGCCGAAGGGGGGCTGTGGCCCTCGTGCTGCCGCACGCCGCCGTCCCCCCAGGGGGCGGCCCCGCCCTTTCCCCCTGTCAGCCGCCACTCGGCGGCTAACCTAGGGGCAGCGGCGGCTAACCCTAGCCGCCGCCCCTAATTGGGCCAGAAGCCCAGAACACAAAAAAATGGAAAATAGCCTTTCGGTCCTGAAGCCCACAGGCAGACTGCGGGGCCCGCAGGCAAAACAAAAAAATTAAACTGTGGGCCTGAAGCCCGCAGCCACACTACGGGCCTCAAACCCGTAGTTAACTTCCATTTTTCAAAAAAAAAATTGGGGGAACAAAGATAAAAGCTACGAAAAAGGCTTTTTGGGCTTAAAATTTTTTTTAGTAAAATAGGCGATTTTTTGCGAGCTAAAAGTTAATGTAAAAGGGGATTTTGGGGATTTTGGGGACCTTTGGGACCCTTTTTGGGGATAAATTAAAAAGGAAAACTTTTTCCTTCTCGAAGAACTTGTTTACCCGTTTGAGCTCTTTTCCAATTTTTTTGGATAAACTCAACTTGCTCAACCCCCTATTAAATGATTTTTTCTGAAAATCATTATTGCATGACTGGCTTACTCTGTGGATATTTTATGCGTGGTTGTGCATTATATTTAAGCTTAATAATTAGGAAGATCCTGCGACCGCTCTGCCGTTAGTTACCTAACCTAACGGTGTATGACGTTGCACAATGGTCCAATAATTATTAAGTAATTAAATTGTTTATCCATCTCTACGAATATTAATGCATGTGATGCCTGTGATGAAAATGTCTGATGAAAATGTTTGATGAACACAAATTTTCTGCATGGATGGCTAATTGTGGTTTTTGGATCGGCTGTTTAAAGTCCCACATTTTATTTTCCTGCACTTTTCTTTTACTTTTGAGAGAAATTGTAGTGAGGAAATTTTGTAAATGTCCAAGATCAAAGACCATTTTCCATGGAGACGGAGGCCACAATTGAAGCTGAAGATCTTATATGGGACCCACTGAAGTTTCCAAAGTTGCAATTTATTTTTAAACCTTTCATTTGTGTAATATGGACTGTAATGGGACTTTGGACTATTATTTATGTGGGACTGGCCGATCCACACAATTATCCCTTCATATTAAAATTGCATCCGCATGAAAATGTTTATGTTTAAATTATTAATTCATGCATATTTGTGCTCTGCTAGATAAAATGGCTAAAATTGCAAGTGTCGATTTCGAAGTGCTGGATGCATCAGGAAGAAACTATCTGAGCTGGCAGCTCGATGTGAAGTTTCATCTGCGGGCAAAGTCCCTCATTTCTGTTGTGACTAATAATGAAAATGTAAGCGATATAGAAAAGGCGCAAGCCATTATCTATATTCGCCGCCACGTGGACAAGACCCTAAAGGCTGAATACCTTACGGTCGAAGATCCACTTGAGCTATGGACTACCCTTGAGGATAGGTATAAACATCAGAAAGATGTTATACTCCCAAAGGCACGATATAAGTGGGAGAACCTGAGACTGCAGGACTTTAAGTCCATTGCTGAGTACAACTCAGCACTTTTTAGCATCACCACTTTTTAGCATAACCTCACGCCTGAAGTTGTGTGGTGAAAAGTCTCAGAAGATCGCATGCTGGAAAAGACGTATACGTCCTTCCATGAAAAAGATGCGATACTAATACAGCAATACCGTGAACGCAAGTTCACCAAGTATTCTGAGCTACTGTCATGTTTACTCATGGCTGAACAAAACAGAGAGCTTCTCCTCGCCACTCACAACATGCGCCCCGCTGGCACTGCCCCCTTCCAGAAGCTCATAATGCCTCTTCATCTCGAAAGAAGAGGGACAACAAAAGAAAAGAAAGACCACAGAAAGGGGGACAGAACAAAAGGGCTAGGGGCCAAGTCCAGCAACGAAGAAATGAAAATAAGCAGAAGTTCATGTGGCGCAGAAATGACAAAAATAGAGATGATGCACCCCCACCCAAGAGGGAATGGGAAGACCGGTGCCGTAGCTGTGGCATGAAAAGCCAATGGTCCAGAGTGTGTCAAACTCCGCAGCATCTCCTGGATTTGTATAAAAAGAACAAGAAAAATAAAGCTGAAATAAACATGATGACCTTTGATGCTCCAGTCAAGTTTACAGCTGACGACTTCGAACATGATGACCTGCTTGATTAGATTTCCATTTTTATCTTAGCCAACTGTTTAGAACATTTCATGTTATGAGAGCTTTCATATTATGTAATTTGATTTTGAATGAAAATATTTATCTGAAAATGCATGTGCCTATATGATTCATCTTTTAACAGATGAACTGCTCTCATGACTGATTAGTAGACAATAAACACATACGATCTTTCAAAACAAAGCCCAACGTAAGGTCCATATTGAAGATCATGGGAACACAACATTGTTGCCCCCCAAATGACACAAAAACAAAAATAAAGGATGCAATATTCTCTCCGAATTCCAAAAAAAACTTTCTAAGTTTCAAGGACATTCGTTTCAATGGGAAAATGTAAATGAAAAACAAATTACTGTATGTAACGTCTCAAGAAAAAGGAGTAAAATCCATACTTGTGTAATGCCCTGATAGCTGCTGCATAAGTACTAGAGGGGGGTGAATAGTACTTTAAAATAATTAAGAAGATAATTTCTAATTATCTTGCAAACTCAACCAACAATGCGGAAATGAAATTATTGACAACAAAGAAAACAATCGCAAACAAACGAATTAACGGGTTCGGATCCACCCAAGTCTCCCCGACTTGTTCCCGGTGATCCTACGTCCCAAACACCTGAATCCCCTCCGGATACTTGAGTTAGAAACCTCTAACTCAAATTTGCACTATGAAATACTTGTAGAAACCTCTACAAGATTAAATCATACACAAAAGAAATTGTGACTCCCACAACCCGGGATCACAAACAACTCTAACAACCGAGAGTAAAACACTTGCAATCAATGTGAATCTCTCTTTGAAAATAAGAGTGAGAGAGAGATTCTAGAGAAATGAATGAGCTTGGAAATGAAAATAAATGCTTCTCTTTGATTCTCTAAACTTCAATAAATATCAGCCTTGAATGCTATGAAACAGCAACTCAAGATTATATAGGATAGAGAAGAGAGAGAGAGAAAATTCGTGCATTTAATGCTACAACGGATCTATTTTTGAAGCAGTCTAATCGGTCAAAGAAGGATCACTGACCGACTAGATTCACAACTAGTCGGTCGGTGATTCAACATGGACCGACTAACAACTTCACAGCCAAAAGGTGAAGTTCAGGAGATAGATAACTAGTCGGTCTAAGAAGACTTGCCAACCGACTAGTTTCACAACTAGTCGGTCGGTGAGTGTTCTTTGACCGACTAAGAGATGAAATCAAAGTGGCTGAATCCAAAGACACCTAGTCGATTTAAGAACAATTTCCAACCGACTAGTTTCTCAACTAGTCGGTCGGTCGTTGTTCTTTGACCGACTAACTGTAAACAGTAAGTTAGGCTGAACAGTGAAAGCTCAACTAGTCGGTCTAAGAAGGATTCCTCACCGACTAGTTTGACAACTAGTCAGTCGGTGAACCTTCTTGGACCGACTAACTGTAAACAGTGAATGAGCTGAAAATGAATAAGGCATTCTAGTCGGTTCAAGAAGGATTGCCGACCGACTAGATTTCCATCTAGTCGGTTGGTTCTTCTTCTTGAACCAACTAACATGCACAAGAAGCCGCGATAAGAAGTGTTAAGATTCGGGAAAGATTCTATGGGCTTCTAATAAAATCCTAGCTCTAATGAAATGAGCGTTATGAAGATTAAAACGTAAGACCTGCTCAAGGCTTAACATTCTACGAAACGAAGCTAGAAGACAATAAATAAAACTTGACGAACCGTCTTCGAAGCTTCGATCCGAATCTCTTGACTTCAATAATGGTCCTTGAGCTTCAACGAAGCTTCAAGCACACGATCACGCGCTTTGAGAAGTCTCGAGACGTCGCTTTTGATGTACGTAGAATATTGGCGACGATCTCCATAATTGTGCTCACAAAGAGTTAGTTCACGATATTTATGTTTGTTCATCATCAAAACCAAATCCAGGGAATCAATACTCAACATTCTTCCCCTTTTTGGTGATGACAAACCAACATAAATAATAATCAATAATAATGATTCAAATGAAATTTACTTATTCCCCCTGCATTGATGACACGTTAATTCCATATTAAATAATAATCATAAGCATCAAGCAGACGAGGAAAGTATAAAATGTGAATCCAATTATCGAAATTTAGGATCTAAATCCATTTTTATAACTTAACTCCCCCTGAATCTAACATATCAAATTAGATTCACGGAACATTGCTTTAAATTATCATTTAGCACATCGTCATTATTAAGTCTCTCCCCCTTTGGCATTAGCAAAAAGAGTGGGAGGAGAACAACGACAACAATAATGGCTACAAATAAAAGCACTGGAGTCGAAGAATACGACCACGGTCCAAATGACACCAAAGTAAAATACGAAGTAAATCAAAGCGTGCCAACGAGACCATAGTCGATAATCGAAAAATAAAATCATCAAAACTCAAATTAATTTCACGTATTGAGTTATGGAACATACTCTCCAATATCAACATTCTTGATGAATTAAGTGCATGAAAAACAATTCTATGTTTTCATAGAAATAATTTCTATTAAATCAAGATAGTTGTCGAGCGACGAAGTCAACATCAGAGACAATAATATAATGTGCACAAAAGAAGTAAATAGCAACACGATGTGTGTGTGTGTGTGTGTATATATATATATATAAACATGGATACATCAAAAGTATACATCTGCCAACATACATAATAACGATCGAAAGATCGGTGCACACATACAACATATATCACAACAAATATCGAAGTATCACAAAACACCAAAAAATATCAAAAATCCAGAACCACCCACTATCCTACGCCACTCTCTCACTACAAAGTATATCATCCAAAGTGCACTAGGGAGAGTCCTCCAACGCAAGCTCAGGAGGTGGAGGCAGGGTCAGCAGCAGCAACAGGCTCTGCAGAAGGTGTGGTGGTCTCAGGAACGACCGGAGTGTCAACTGATGGGAGAGTGGCAACGGGAATGGTCTCGGGAGCACCAACAGACGAAGTATCCACCGGAGGAATGGTGGCAGCAGGTGTGCTCTCGGGATCACCAGCAGAAGTAGCAGTAGCACGAGCAGACGTACCCTCATGGGCACGAGCAGGAGAACCAACAAGCTCCTGGAGCTCAGCCTCATCCATCTCCTCATCGTCAGAAACCGACGGAGGAACTTCAATGCCCAAGCGAGAGCAGATGCGAGCTAACATCTCCTCAGAACGAGAAACACGAGACTCAACACGTCGCAGGGAAACTGCAAACTCAGCGAGCGATGGAGTAGGAGAAGGAGCAGGAGCAGCTGAAGCAGAAGCTGAAGGGGTCGTCCTCTGAACGTGACGAAGCGCCGTAAGAGACTTCTTGACGGCCGTCGCATTCAGGGGAGGACCAAGAGGACGCTGGTCATCGGGAGGGAGAGGGACGCCGAAGTGACGAAAAACGAGAGTCAATAGGCACGGATATGGAATGTGGGCTGACTTGGTGGACTTTCAAATACATTCGAAGGAGTCCATATTATCAAGAATAATCCGTGCCCAATTGATCTCGCTCCCCATGAAAAGAGCATAGATCAGCTTAAGAAATGGCTGGGAGGGTAAGCTAGATGAGCCGTACTTCGGAAGGAGGCACTACTTCAGGATAAGGTTAAGAACCCAGGCATTTGGCTTAAAATATTTTGAAGGGACGCCAATCATGGCGGGATGGATGACATGAAACATTTCAGCAAGCATCGCCTGGTCAAGATCAGAAATATCATCCACAGAGATATCAGTTGGAAGAAGGCCAGAGGATGCCACACCTATCAACTCCCCTAAGATTTCTGCCGCGAGGACAATAGGTGTCCCCAAGACAGTCGTCTCAATGGAGTGAGTGTCGTCATACTGACCCCGGACACGATTCGCATAGAATAATTTGACTAGACGGGGGTACGGGTGTGGGTTCACCTTGGGGTCATGGCGAAGATAGTCGATGAGGCCGCTATGGGAAAGAAGATCTGCGAGATGTGGAAAATCGGAGAACTGAACGAAGTGCTCCAATAGCAATGGACAGTGCTCAATACGGTTGTAAGCCGCGAGACACAACGGGTCATCGCGACACAACGATATATCTACACCGCCCAAAGGCATGGGAGCCTTCCCCTTAGACGGACGAGTGATAGAACGAGGAGGAGGAGTAGGAGCCCTAGTGGTATGCTCGGTCTCCGGAATATACTCAGTGTCGGAGTCATCGGGAGGAGTGGGAGCACGGAAAGAGCTGGGCTTAGATTAAGTAGATCGGGCTCTAGGCTTAGCGGTCGCCGTCCTCTTCTTCTTAAGAGGAGGCGAAGAAGATGATGGATGGGTCGATTTGGCTCGGTGTTTGGGTTGAGAGGGGTCCGTAGACGGAGACTCTACGGTCATAGGAGACGGACGTGAGGGTTCGATGGGGATACGTGTCTTCGCCATGATCGAGACGAGACACGCGCAATCAAACTAGAAATCGGAAGCTAGATCGAAGAATAACCCTAGAACAAACCCTAGAAACGCACGGAAATCGACGAAATCTAGGTCTAAAAGCTGAGAGGGAGAGAGGGAGTTACCCTAGGTAGAGGAGAGAGGGAGATCGACGGCGAACTTGATCGGAGATGGCCGGAAAACGACGGCAAACGACGAAGGGAGATGAAGAGTCGAAGGGGTTTTAGGGGATGAGAGACTTTCGCACCGATTAGAAATGAATCTAATCGGTGCGGGAGTGAATAAATCGATTGGGAGACCAAAAGACGTAACAACCCCTGATGCATTTAGTCGGTCACAGTTCAAGCGCTGACCGACTAGATGACGATCTAGTCGGTCGGCCAATAAGCATGAACCGACTAAGTGCAAACAGTAATTGAAGCCAAAATTAGGGCATGAGTTAGTCGGTCTGTGTTCATTCACTGACCGACTAGAACTGAATCTAGTCGGTCGGTCAATGAACATGAACCGACTAAGAGAGTCCAAAAATTTGAAATGTCGAAATTTTGAGTTCTCTCCTATGCGCACTTGGACGAAACATCGAAATACTCTCACATATCATTATACTACCCCATAAAACATTGAAAATCTTAAATATGACGTTCATGAATATTTCGAGCATAAATTCCGAAAATTCAAACATAATTCCAGAAAATCTCAACAATTCTAGCATGAGCAAATATAAAGAAAATTATTATCATGCAAGATTATTGAACAAAATGAATCCTAAAGCTCGGATTCACCCATAATCCCCAATTCTCGACGCAACCGCACAAATGAGTCTTCCTTGAGTGGTTTCGTGAAAATATCGGTGATTTGCTTCTGGGTTTCAACGTACACTAAAATGATGTCCTTTTTAGCAACATGATCATCTAGGAAATGGTGACGGACATTTATATGTTTAGAACGGGAATGGTGTACCGGATTCTTAGAGAGACATATTGCACTTTGGTTGTCCACCATGATAGGGCAAGTATCACAGTTTATACCAAAGTCTTTAAGAGTGTGTCTCATCCAAAGAACCTGACCACACGCAGCACCGGCGGCAATATATTCCGCCTCAGTGGTTGAAAGTGATACGGAATTCTGCTTTTTGGAAAACCAAGAGACAAGAGAATTTCCTATAAAATGGCAAGTGCCACTAGTACTTTTCCTGTCGGATTTGCATCCCGCATAATCTGCGTCACTATATGATATTAACTCATATGTGCTAGACTTTGGATAAAGTAATCCAAAGTCGAGTGTGTAACTTAAATAAAGGAAAATACGTTTTACCGCTACTAAGTGAGATTCCTTTGGTTGAGACTGATAACGAGCACACACACATACGGCAAACATACTATCGGGCCTACTAGTAGTAAGATATAATAAACTACATATCATACCTCGATATAGACGAATGTCTACATCTTTACCGGCCGTATCTTTATCATGATGCGTAGTAGTGCTCATTGGAGTCTTCTTGCCTGAGGCATTCTCTATTCCAAATCACTTTAGCAACTCCATCGTGTACTTGTTTTGGTGGATGAAGATTGCATCGTTCATTTGGCGAATTTGGAGACCTAAGAAATATTTGAGCTCACCCATGTGGCTCATCTCAAATTGATCCTTCATAACATTAGAAAACTCTTCGCAAAGAGTGAAGTTAGTAGCACCGAAAATGATATCATCAACATAAATTTGAACTAAAATAATATCATTATTCGAATACTTAACAAATAATGTAGAATCAACTTCACCCATTTTAAAACCCAAATCCAAAAGAAAATTCTTTAGACGGTCATACCAAGCTCGAAGAGCTTGTCTCAAACCGTAAAGTGCTTTCTTAAGTTTGAAAACGTGATTTGGAAAATTTTCATTTATAAAACCCGGAGGTTGAGAAACATAAACTTCCTCAACAACATCTCCGTTTAAAAACGCACTTTTTAATTGTGTGCTTTCAGACAACTACAAGAGCATCCCTGACAATTCTCCTCTCTTAAACTTCTTGCGAGATGGTGATAAAAAACCACATCCCCCGGTTTCAACAAATGTCTCACAAAAAGCTTGTCGATAAGGCTGCCATGGACGCGACAACACCGGAGCACACGGCGACCGGCATTGCGGCCTCGGCCAACTTGAGGGAGAGGCGCAAGGAGTGCGTCTAGATCCAGGGACGGGCCAGGAAGACGCGGGGCTACGAGTGGCCTGGCAAGGTCGCCAAGGAGAATGAGATCTCGATCGAGTTCAGACAAGAGACAGCACCGACGACCCTCGCAGGCGTCGGGCTTAGCCCCGACTCGGCCTTCATCGATGGCCCTACCACCATCTCTGGCCATTGTCTCGACGTCCGCCATACCAACACCGTGCTGCCATCGCCAAGCATATGGGCTGAGCTCCCATCACTGTGCCGCCCTCGCCGAGCTACCTTGGTCGTACCGCCAAACAGACAAAAGCGGGAGCCGGAGCTAGAGCTGGAGCTGGAGCAGAAGCTAGGATCCAGACAAAGCTGGAGCCGGAGCGGGAGATGCGGTCCAGACAAAAGCCATAGCTGGAGCTGGAGCTGAATTTGGAAATAGAACTAGAGCTGTGTCTAGACGAGGCCGACCCATCCAAGAGGAGGCCGACCACACCATTTCAACCGACCCAGGAGGAGGCCGACCAGACAAGTCCGACCACCTTGCCAAGTATCTGAGTTTCAACGCCAAGCCACCTCGTCGAGCTTACAAAGTTATCCCCACTGCGATGGAGCTGTTGAACCAGTCGAGCATCCAGACCGCTCCTCCGATCGTGGCCGAGCCGTTTGGCCGAAGCACCACCGTCTGAGTTCGAGCAACCAAGCAGCTCCTCCGATCGAGGCCGACCAGTTCAGGCCGAGACCGAGGCCGACCCCAGAGGAGGCCGACCGGTCCAGACGAGTCGGACCGCCCTTCCAAGCCTCCGGGCCACCTTGTCTCAAAGTCGTCCTCGTCCTGGCCAAGCCGATCTGGATGAAGCAATGGCAGAGCGCCACCATGGAATCTTCGAAAGGCTTCACAAGGTCCTCACCCTTTTCTCCGGCCGTAAGCCGAGGGGCAACTCCCCTCACCACCGGGCGGATCTCCTTCGCCGGCCGTAAGCCGAGGGGCAACTCCCCTCGCCACCGAACGGATCTCCTTCGTCGGCCGTAAGCCGAGGGGCAACTCCCCTCGCCACCGAACGGATCTCCTTCGTCGGCCATAAGCCGAGGGGCAACTCCCCTCGCCACCGAACGGATCTCCTTCGTCGGCCGTAAGCCGAGGGGCAACTCCCCTCGCCACCGAACGGATCTCCTTCGTCGCCCGTAAGCCGAGGGGCAACTCCCCTCGCCACCGAACGGATCTCCTTCGTCGGCCGTAAGCCGAGGGGCGACTCCCCTCGCCACCGAACGGATCTCCTTCGTCGGCCGTAAGTCGACGGGCAACCCCCTCGCCACCGAACGGATCTCCTTCGTCGGTCGTAAGTCGATGGGCGACTCCCCCCGCCACCGAACGAATCTCGGGCTGACGATCTATCGTCCCTGGCCAAACTCCGCAAGACGGACCAAAGTTTTGCAGAGAGTACAACTTCTTTCCCATTATACTACATCTCCCGACCTCCACCTCAACAATGGTAGAGCTCAGAAGATGGGGGCATGTTAACGGGACTAGTTTGGCCGGGCCCGGAAGAGCCAAGTCAACTACGACTGGTCAACCAGACTGCTACGACCTTGGGGCCTCGGCCCAAGGATCTCACGGGCGGGCCGCGCTTCTCTACCCATTACGAAGGCCCACTTCCACAGTGGAGGAAATCGGGGCCCAAGCCAAGGAAACATTCACCAAATATGGCAACCGCCAAGTGCCATCACTCTCGCCGATAATGGCTCGGCTTAATGGCCCGACTTAAATGGCCTTCACTCTCCAGCCATCATGGCTCGGCTTAATGGCTCGCCTTAATGGCCCGACTTAAATAGCCATCACTCTCCAGCCATCAAGGCCCGCCAAGTATGGCAACCGCCAGATTCCATCACTCCAGCCATCATGACCACCTTTAGGGCATTCGTCTCCTCATCAAGACGGGCGCGATTAGTGGGGGTCAAAACTTCCCACATTTGCACGTCCCCATGAATGATGGCCATGATGTCACATCATGGCACATGATCAGGACGAGTCACCTATATGAAGGGAGGGCGGGCATCATCCAAAAGGACCGCATCTCAGGTAACAAAACCTAAGGTACTCCATCAACGACCTCGTTCCCCCAATTCATCTCCTTCCTCCCCCGCTCGCGCCGAGAGACGCCGTTACGATCTCCTCACGAGTCGAACCGTCTCCGCCGGGCCTCCTTTCTCAGATCTCTATCTGACTTAGGCATCGGAGGGGATTTGGCCGGAACCAAGGTCCGGCCCCCTGACGAGCGTTCTCGTCTACGCAGGTGGACAGCTGATCAACGGGCCGAGGCTACCCCTCGCCCCTCTCCGACCACTCGATCAACTGGATAGTGAGGCTTCCCCTCACCGTCAGCCTGCCGAGGCCGAGCACGCCCTACCGAGGCCGAGCGTCTTAGTCGGGTCCGAGACTCCCCCTCGCCACCCGTCAGCCGTGCATCTACCCGGGCGACTGAGGCTACCCCTCGTCCCCCTTCCAGCCGAGGCCGAGCGCGTCTATCCGAGGCCGAGCGTCTCAACCAGGGCTGAGGCTTCCCCTCGCCCCTTCTGCACCAATTCGAAGCCCCCCAAGGGACCCAAAGCGGGCCCCTTGACCACGTTGACCGGGTTCTCCACGGTCAACGCTTTGTAGTGAGAAAACACTCTGAAACATCTGGCGCCGTCTGTGGGAACGAGTCGACATCCACGACGTTAACCACATAGGCAATGGCTTGTTCCTTTAATCAAAGATCTGAAGGACCGGACTGCAGAAGTAAAGGCATACCACGTCATCGCTTTCTGAAAGATGAAGCCCCCCTTTTCCTAATCTCAAGGTTCAGATTCTCGAGCAAGGGTCCGCCGTCATCCGACCTTATTACACCATGTGCTCGACCCATCTCTCACCTTGGCGAGATCCCGCCACACCTTTCAACCCGCTTGACGGCGATCTCGACGAGTTCGGTGACGATGAGGTGTGAGTCTTCTTCCCCATCTTCGAAGGACAGCGATCCCGTGGGTAAGTTCTTCGATGAGGCGTGTATGGAGACTCCCCCGAAGGGGAAAATGCCACCGGCGATAACGACAGATCCCGCCTGGTAGGGAGTTCAGGACCACGAATCAGCGGATCTCGGCGGTTTCGGGTTCAGGCGATCCCGTCGTGACGCTCACCGGCCAGCTCTTCTCCGACAAGAAGCTCGTCCCATGCCGGCTGAGGTTGTCCCTACCACCGGAGGACAGGTCGCAGGGGCCGCTAAGATCGAGGGTGAGATCCGAGATCGCGACGTCGGACCATTCGATTTCATCGCCGAGGGCTCTGGAACGCACGAAGTCTCTGGCGGAAGCTCCTCTGCCTGAGGAAACATGAGGACACCTCATTGGCCTCCAAGCCCGATGGCTTCACCACCTACACCAAGCGCAAGATCCGGGATGCCGATGTCATCAAGATCAACCACCCCCCAGCGAACCCCAGGAAGGTGACCATGCTGAGGAGCTCGGACGGCGAAGAATTCGAGATTGAGGAAGCCCGGAGATCTCCGCAAGTATCACGACGAAGATCTTGTTGCCTGCGATCAACAACCGACCCTACGGTTTTGCAAGTCTACAAAGGAGGCTTGTGCCTGGATCTGCAAATCAAAGACCACCGAGCTCAGGGATTTTCTCTCCCTGAGGATGTCGATCGTTGTTTCTTCATCTGAACAAGCAGGTCTCCACCCGCCTGTGTATCGGATCGGCTGAGCTGTTCTTATCGTACCAGTTCAGGCCGAGGCCGAGGCCGACCCCTGAGGAGGCCGACCAGTCCAGGCCGAGGCCGAGGCCGACCCCAGAGGAGGCTGACCAGTTCAGGCCGAGGCCGACCAGTTCAGGCCGAGGCCGAGGCCGAGGCGGACCAGTTCAGGCCGAGGCCGAGGCGGACCAGTTCAGGCCGAGGCCGAGGCCGACCCCTGAGGAGGCCGACCCTAGAGGAGGCCGACCAGTTAAGGCCGAGGCCGAGGCGGACCAGTTCAGGCCGAGGTCGAGGCCAACCCCTGAGGAGGCCGACCAGTTCAGGCCAAGGCCGACCCCAGAGGAGGCCGACCAGTCCAGGGCGAGGCCGACCCCAGCCGAGGCCGACCCCTGAGGAGGCCGACCAGTTCAGGCCGAGGCCGACCCCAGAGGAGGCCGACCAGTCCAGACCGAAGCCGACCCAGCAAAAAGGTCAAACTGTCCTCTTCCCCCTTTGCTAATTAATTGTGTGCTTTCAGACAACTACAAGAGCATCCCTGACAATTCTCCTCTCTTAAACTTCTTGCGAGATGGTGATAAAAAACCACATCCCCCGGTTTCAACAAATGTCTCACAAAAAGCTTATCGATAAGGCTGCCATGGACGCGACAACACCGGAGCACACGGCGACCGGCATTGCGGCCTCGGCCAACTTGAGGGAGAGGCGCAAGGAGTGCGTCTAGATCCGGGGACGGGCCAGGAAGACGCGGGGCTACGAGTGGCCTGGCAAGGTCGCCAAGGAGAATGAGATCTCGATCGAGTTCAGACAAGAGACAGCACCGACGACCCTCGCAGGCGTCGGGCTTAGCCCCGACTCGGCCTTCATTGATGGCCCTACCACCATCTCTGGCCATTGTCTCGACGTCTGCCATACCAACACCGTGCTGCCATCACCAAGCATATGGGCTGAGCTCCCATCACTGTGCCGCCCTCGCCGAGCTACCTTGGTCGTACCGCCAAACAGACAAAAGCGGGAGCCGGAGCTAGAGCAGGAGCTGGAGCAGAAGCTAGGATCCAGACAAAGCTGGAGCCGGAGCGGGAGATGCGGTCCAGACAAAAGCCATAGCTGGAGCTGGAGCTGAATTTGGAAATAGAACTAGAGCTGTGTCTAGACGAGGCCGACCCATCCAAGAGGAGGCCGACCACACCATTTCAACCGACCCAGGAGGAGGCCGACCAGACAAGTCCGACCGCCTTGCCAAGTATCTGAGTTTCAACGCCAAGCCACCTCGTCGAGCTTACAAAGTTATCCCCACTGCGATGGAGCTGTTGAACCAGTCGAGCATCCAGACCGCTCCTCCGATCGTGGCCGAGCCGTTTGGCCGAAGCACCACCGTCTGAGTTCGAGCAACCAAGCAGCTCCTCCGATCGAGGCCGACCAGTTCAGGCCGAGACCGAGGCCGACCCCAGAGGAGGCCGACCGGTCCAGACGAGTCGGACCGCCCTTCCAAGCCTCCGGGCCAACTTGTCTCAAAGTCGTCCTCGTCCTGGCCAAGCCGATCTGGATGAAGCAATGGCAGAGCGCCACCATGGAATCTTCGAAAGGCTTCACAAGGTCCTCACCCTTTTCGCCGGCCGTAAGCCGAGGGGAAACTCCCCTCACCACCGGGCGGATCTCCTTCACCGGCCGTAAGCCGAGGGGCAACTCCCCTCGCCACCGGGCGGATCTCCTTCGTCGGCCGTAAGCCGAGGGGCAACTCCCCTCGCCACCGAACGGATCTCCTTCGTCGGCCGTAAGCCGAGGGGCAACTCCCCTCGCCACCGAACGGATCTCCTTCGTCGGCCGTAAGCCGAGGGGCAACTCCCCTCGCCACCGAACGGATCTCCTTCGTCGGCCGTAAGCCGAGGGGCAACTCCCCTCGCCACCGAACGGATCTCCTTCGTCGGCCGTAAGCCGAGGGGCAACTCCCCTCGCCACCGAACGGATCTCCTTCATCGGCCGTAAGCCGAGGGGCAACTCCCCTCGCCACCGAACGGATCTCCTTCGTCGGCCGTAAGCCGAGGGGCGACTCCCCTCGCCACCGAACGGATCTCCTTCGTCGGCCGTAAGTCGACGGGCAACCCCCTCGCCACCGAACGGATCTCCTTCGTCGGTCGTAAGTCGTTGGGCGACTCCCCCCGCCACCGAACGAATCTCGGGCTGACGATCTATCGTCCCTGGCCAAACTCTGCAAGACGGACCAAAGTTTTGCAGAGAGTACAACTTCTTTCCCATTATACTACATCTCCCGACCTCCACCTCAACAATGGTAGAGCTCAGAAGATGGGGGCATGTTAACGGGACTAGTTTGGCCGGGCCCGGAAGAGCCAAGTTAACTACGACTGGTCAACCAGACTGCTACGACCTTGGGGCCTCGGCCCAAGGATCTCACGGGCGGGCCGCGCTTCTCTACCCATTACGAAGGCCCACTTCCACAGTGGAGGAAATCGGGGCCCAAGCCAAGGAAACATTCACCAAATATGGCAACCGCCAAGTGCCATCACTCTCGCCGATAATGGCTCGGCTTAATGGCCCGACTTAAATGGCCTTCACTCTCCAGCCATCATGGCTCGGCTTAATGGCTCGCCTTAATGGCCCGACTTAAATAGCCATCACTCTCCAGCCATCAAGGCCCGCCAAGTATGGCAACCGCCAGATTCCATCACTCCAGCCATCATGACCACCTTTAGGGCATTCGTCTCCTCATCAAGACGGGCGCGATTAGTGGGGGTCAAAACTTCCCACATTTGCACGTCCCCATGAATGATGGCCATGATGTCACATCATGGCACATGATCAGGACGAGTCACCTATATGAAGGGAGGGCGGGCATCATCCAAAAGGACCGCATCTCAGGTAACAAAACCTAAGGTACTCCATCAACGACCTCGTTCCCCCAATTCATCTCCTTCCTCCCCCGCTCGCGCCGAGAGACGCCGTTACGATCTCCTCACGAGTCGAACCGTCTCCGCCGGGCCTCCTTTCTCAGATCTCTATCTGACTTAGGCATCGGAGGGGATTTGGCCGGAACCAAGGTCCGGCCCCCTGACGAGCGTTCTCGTCTACGCAGGTGGACAGCTAATCAACGGGCCGAGGCTACCCCTCGCCCCTCTCCGACCACTCGATCAACTGGATAGTGAGGCTTCCCCTCACCGTCAGCCTGCCGAGGCCGAGCACGCCCTACCGAGGCCGAGCGTCTTAGTCGGGTCCGAGACTCCCCCTCGCCACCCGTCGGCCGTGCATCTACCCGGGCGACTGAGGCTACCCCTCGTCCCCCTTCCAGCCGAGGCCGAGCGCGTCTATCCGAGGCCGAGCGTCTCAACCAGGGCCGAGGCTTCCCCTCGCCCCTTCTGCACCAATTCGAAGCCCCCAAGGGACCCAAAGCGGGCCCCTTGACCACGTTGACCGGGTTCTCCACGGTCAACGCTTTGTAGTGAGAAAACACTCTGAAACAACATCCATTTGAAAGAGTTTAAAATCTTTATGGCATGCAAAAGATAACAATAGTCTAATAGATCTAATCTAGCTACCAGAGCAAAGGATTCTTCGAAATCTATACCTTCCTCTTGCCGGTAGCCTTGAGCTACTAACCGAGCTTTGTTTCGGACGACGATTTGGTTCTCGTCGGTCTTGTTCTTGAAGATCCACTTTGTTCCTATAACGGTGTGGTTCTTCGAAGGCAATGGAACAAGCTCCTAAACCTCATTCCTCTCGAATTGAATGAGTTCCTCCTCCATGGCTAAGATCCAAGCAATATCTTCGCACGCTTCGTTAATATTCTTTGGCTCTATTGAGGAGACAAAGGCACAATGAGCGAAGTAGTTGACTTGAGATCGCGTCTTGACACTATCAAGTATGTTGCCAATGACTTGATCATGGGGATGGTCACGAACTGTATGAAGCCATTTGGGAATTCCATGATCACTAGGAACATTCTCAAAAGATTCATTAGTAGGGTTAGTATCATTAGAATCAATAGAATTAGAATTACCAATAGAATCACATAAAACATCCATGGAGTCATCATCATTAGTAATTCTAGCCGGGACAAAACCTTCATTGAATGAAACATGAAGTGATTCCTCGATCGTTGAGGTTCGTTTGTTGTATATCCTGTAGGCTTTGCTACGGGAGGAATATCCAACAGATATCCCCTCATCGGATCTTGGATCAAATTTGTCCAAACTACCATACGTGTTTTTAATAAAACATTTTGCGCCGAAAACTCAAAAATGTTTAACTTGAGACAATCTACCAAACAACAATTCATAACAAGTTTGTTTGGTGCCGGGCCTCAAAATTATCCTATTAAACACATAGCAAGCGGTATGTACCGCTTCCGCCCAAAATTGATGGCCAAGTTAGCTATCATCAAGCATAGTGCGAGCACATTCCACTAGCGTCCTATTCTTCCTCTCAACAACACCATTTTGAGGAGATGCGCGAGGGAAGGAAAAGGTGTGAATGATACCAACTTCATCACAAAAATTTGAGAAAGACTCATTCTCAAATTCCCCTCCATGATCACTACGAATAGTGACAATGGTGGTTCCAATGAGATTTTGTACTTTCTTAACAAATATTGTGAAGTTTTCAAAAGCATCATTTTTAGTACTTAAGGAAAATACCCAAGTAAATCTAGAAAAGTCATCAACGATGACAAGTCCATATCGAGCATTTCCTAATGAAGCAACTCTAGTTGGCCCAAAAAGATCTAGATGTAAAAGCTCTAGAGGCCGCTTAGATGAAATGCTTTTCTTAGGTTTAAATGACGATTTTGGAAGCTTGCCTCGTTGACACGAGTCACAAAAGCTTTTCTTTTGAAAGACAAGCTTAATAAAGCCTTTAATTGAATTTAACTTGGAAAGCTTAAAAAGTGTTCCAAAGTTAACATGACCAAAACGTCGATGCCATAAGTGTTGTTCACTTATGTTGGCAATGAGACATTGTTCATGTGATTTTGGGAGATCTAGGATATATATATCCTTATGGCGTGTGCCAGAAAATAACAAATCATTATTATCTTTTCTTAAAATATGGCACATTCCTTTCGCAAAGCTAACTTTGTAACCTTTGTCACAAAGTTGGCTTATTGAAATAAGATTGTGGTTTAATCCTTTAACAAGGTAAACATCACTTATTAGTGGTTTAGAATGATTACCAACTTTGCCAACACCTATGATGGTTCCGCTCTCGTTGCCTCCAAAGACGACTCGGTTTCCATTTGCAATGGACACCACTACGGAGAGCAATTGAGCATCACCCGTCATATGTCTTGAACACCCGCTATCGAGTATCCAACTATTCTTGGAGCTAAATTTGGATTTTTTGCTCCGTTTCTTTTTCTTGATACCTAAAGATAGAACTTATCGTATCATGGTACCCAAGGTCATTGGGTCATAAAAGATTAGACCTTTGGAAGCCAAGTCCAATTGGACTTAGACTTCCCCACATAATCATCATTATGCACGACATTCATAAAATAAGAATTCATATATGCTTGTTTTTCATACATGTTGGTGTTCTTCGGGCCCCAAATAGTGAATATTTTGGGAGCCCTATTCCTATTGGGAGCATGCATGTGTTGTTGATTTCTACGTGATGCATGTCGTGGATAGGCATATGGCACATGATGAAATGGTTCATGATGATAATTGTTCATATGATGGTGTGGATGAACATATGCATGTGGAGGAACACGTGCGTGAGGGTGTCTCACATGGTGTGCACGTGTCCGTGGATGTGTAGCATAAAAATCATCATATGTGTGAACATGTGGAGTAGGATGTGTGTTCCTACGTGGCATGGTATTGGTGTACATAAAAGCATGACCCTTCTTTGGAGGTCCACCCAAAGTGGGTTTCTTTCCAAACGAGGGTGTGTACGAAGTGGAAGCACCATTGGTAGATAAACTACCTATGAGGTGTTTGCCCCCACTCGTTGAGGCGTCAGAAGTTGACCTAACAAAGGTGGTAGACGATTTGGATGAATTTCCCATCTTATACCCCAAGCCAATGAGATGATTGGCCGGGAGTAAGTCATTTAGGATATTTTCCAAATGGTCCTTACCTTTATTGAATTTATTAATCCGGCCTAATGTGGACGCATACTTCTCGGTGAGAGAAAGTATAGAAGCATCCAAAGTGGACACTTGAGTGGTGAGTACACAAACACGAGACTTGAGATTCTCATTCTCAATACTCAAAGTTGAGTTTCGAGAAATCAAATCCGCCATCTCATGTTCATCCGATTCCTCAATATGAACATGCTCAAGTTGAGATTTGAGATTTACAATCTCATTTCTCAAACTTGCAAAAACGGTGTCGTTGTTGATGATGTTAGGCTTAGGTGAGCTTTGATGACTAGTTAACTCATCTTTAGTCTTAGTATATCTATTTACCAATTTAGAATATTTAGACCAAATTTGCTCGTTAGGTAATCTAAGGTCATCCATAGTTACCTCATCGCCTTCATCATCGCTATCATCGGAGGAAGATCCTTGATCATGTTACTCTCTTGCCATAAAGCACATGTGTGCTTGCTCCACTTGCTCATCATCCGACTCTCCACTTGAGGAATCCTCGTCGGAGTTGGTGAATGTCCCGACAAGTCCTTTCTTGTACACTTTCTTGTACTTCTTTGACTTGTCGAACTTTGGCGCCTTCCATTTCTCCTTTTGCTTGTTTTGAGGACAATCCGCTTTCATGTGTCCTGGCTTATTGCATTTAAAGCACAAAGGAGCGGAGGTATTAGTAGAACTAAATTTTGATTTGTTCTTGAAATTACCTTTCCGGAAGAATCGGTTGAACTTCTTTGCCATGAGGGCAATAGATTCCAAGTCCAAATCGTCTTCCGAGTCTTCATCATCGGTAGATGTAGATGTAGATGGAGCGGCCTTGAACGCAATCGCCTTTTTCTTTGGCTCGTCTTGCTTCAAGTAAGACTTCATCTTGTCCTGCAACTTTAGTTTGCTATCCTTACGTACCTCATAAGACATCAAGGTACCCATTAGTTGAATGACAGTATATTTACTCATATCATTACCTTCCTCGATGGCGAAGGTACGCTTTTCCCAACAAGAAGGAAGTCCGTCAATAATCTTTGAGACTTTCTCCTTTTGGGTGTAGGTCTTTTCAAGAGCCTCCAATTCGTTGGTAATGTCAACGAAGCGAGCATAATACTCCTTCATCTTCTCACCCTGTTGCATATGAAATAACTCGTAATCTTTATTAACAACGGTGAGTTTGGAGTCTCTTACCCTACTCGTTCCTTCATGCAAGATGAGGAGTGAGTTCCAGATTTTATATGCACTCTTACATGTGCATATCTTGTTGAAGTCCTCGGGCTTCAAAGCGCATTGCAAGGCATTATTACCTTGGCATTGGTTACCTCCGCGGCGACCTCCGCGGGAGTCCACTTCACGAAATCTTCTTCGGCGGGCTCGACATACTCCGTCATCGTGGCTCTCCATAGTGAAGCACTCCGGAGGAACGGCATTTCCAGTACCCGTAATTGGTACCGTCGAAGAAGGGAGGCCTAGTTGAGGAGTGTCTTTCCATCACCGAAGAAGCTCCTTCACGGTTCCTGAAGGTGCTATAGTCTGAAGGTGGACGAACGTTCTTGTTGTCGTTGGTAGACATAGCTATGAACTTGGATCTGATACCAAATGTAATGCCCTGATAGCTACTGCACAAGTACTAGAGGGGGGGTGAATAGTACTTTAAAATAATTAAGAAGATAATTCCTAATTATCTTGCAAACTCAACAAACAATGCGGAAATGAAAATATTGACAACAAAGAAAACAATCGCAAACAAACAAATTAACGGGTTCGGATCCACCCAAGCCTCCCCGCCTTATTCCCGGTGATCCTACGTCCCAAACACCCAGATCCCCTCCGGATACTTGAGTTAGAAACCTCTAACTCAAATTTGCACTATGAAATACTTGTAGAAACCTCTACAAGATCAAATCATACACAAAAGAAATTGTGACTCCCACAACCCGGGATCACAAACAACTCTCACAACCGAGAGTAAAACACTTGCAATATCGAAGTAAATGAAATACGAAATGCTTACCACAAAACCCTATCAAGAGTAAAACTTATGATTTTAGGGCAAGAAGGATTTTGGGGAAGATGAAGGCACCAAACCCTAGCTCCAAGATGTTGACCAGCAATGGAAGCCTAGGAAGATGTTGGTGACCTTGGATCAAGCTCTTGGCTTGAATGGCTCACAATCAATGTGAATCTCTCTTTGGAAATAAGAGTGAGAGAGAGATTCTAGAGAAATGAATGAGCTTGGAAATGAAAATAAATGCTTCTCTTTGATTCTCTAAACTTCAATAAATATCAGCCTTGAATGCTATGAAACAGCAACTCAAGATTATATAGGATAGAGAAGAGAGAGAGAGAGAGAGAAAATTCGTGCATTTAATGCTCCAACGGATTTATTTCTGAAGCAGTCTAATCGGTCAAAGAAGGATCGCTGACCGACTAGATTCACAACTAGTCGATCGGTGATTCAACATGGACCGACTAACAGCTTCACAGCCAAAAGATGAAGTTCTGGAGATAGATAACTAGTCGGTCTAAGAAGACTTGCCAACCGATTAATTTCACAACTAGTCGGTCGGTGAGTGTTCTTTGACCGACTAAGAGATGAAATCAAAGTGGCTGAATCCAAAGACAGCTAGTCGGTTTAAGAACAATTTTCAACCGACTAGTTTCTCAACTAGTCGGTCGGTCGTTGTTCTTTGACCGACTAACTGTAAACAGTAAGTTAGGCTGAACAGTGAAAGCTCAATTAGTCGGTCTAAGAAGGATTCCTAACCGACTAGTTTGACAACTAGTCGGTCGGTGAACCTTCTTGGACCGACTAACTGTAAACAGTGAATGAGCTGAAAATGAACAAGGCATTCTAGTCGGTTCAAGAAGGATTACCGACCGACTAGATTGCCATCTAGTCGGTTGGTTCTTCTTCTTGAACCAACTAACATGCACAAGAAGCCGCGATAAGAAGCGTTAAGCTTCGGAAAAGATTCTATGGGCTTCTAATAAGATCCAAGCTCTAATGAAATGAGCGTTATGAAGATTAAAACGTAAGACCTACTCAAGGCTTAACATTCTACGAAACGAAGCTAGAAGACAATAAATAAAACTTGACGAACCGTCTTCGAAAGCTTCGATCCGAATCTCTTGACTTCAATAATGGCCCTTGAGCTTCAACGAAGCTTCAAGCACACGATCACGCGCTTTGAGAAGTCTCGAGACGTCGCTTTTGATGTACGTAGAATATTGGCGACGATCTCCATAACTGCGCTCACAAAGAGTTAGTTCACGATATTTATGTTTGTTCATCATCAAAACCAAATCCGGGGAATCAATACTCAACAACTTGAACGTTTTGAGAGCCTTACAGGCCTCTACCATACAAAGATTCGGAGAGAGGAAGCGGTTTTAAACGGATCACATGAATTGCCCGACATCAGCCAAGTTTTTACTCTGGCATGATAGACTTGGCCACCCTGGATCAGTGATGATGCACCGCATCTTATCATATGGGTATGACTTGAAGAACCAGAAAATTCTTCAGAAGGGAGAATTTCCTCGCATCCCTTAAAAGGGAAAAACAAATTACAATGCCATCTCTATTAAAATCTGACAAAAGAATCTACACGCTTCCTCGAAAGAAAAATAAGGAGATGTATGTGGACAAATTCCACCCCCTAGTGGGCTATTTCGGTACTGCATTGTACTGATAAATGCATCCTCAGAATATTCATATGTGTGTCTACTACAGACCCGCAACTTAGATTTTCCAAAGCTAATGGTACAAAAATAAAAATGTTACGGGAACATTTTTCAAACAATCAAATTAAGAAAATAAGTCAATGTTGGGGAATATATATCCCGGTCATTTCAAGAGTACTGCCAAGCAACGGGAATAAAAAATGAACATACAGTGCCGCATGTTCATACCCAAAATGGGTCGGCAGAGTCACTGATAAGTAGACTCCAATGGATTGAACGTCCATTAAATCCCGATTGCCTATGGATGCATGGGACATGCAAATTCTGCATGCTACATCGTAAATGAAAATAAGACCTTCTGGAGGTCAGAGTCTCTAATGCAACTTGCATATGGAATGCCACCGAACATTTCTCATCTGAGAATCTTCGGTCGCGCAGTTCAAATCCACATCGCACCACCACAGAGGACAAAAATTGGGTCCTCAAAGTCGCCTAGGTATCTATGTAGGGTTTGACTCACCCTCAATTATAAGATACCTAGAACCCTAAATGGGGGACGTTTTAAGGCACATCTTGAAGACTGTGATTTCGATGAGACGAGTTTCCCCAAAATAGGCCTAGATACTGGAAAATCTGGCGCAAAGCAAATTATAACGTGTGATACAAAAAGTTTGACCCACCATGATCCGGTAACAAAACAATGTGAAGATGAGATCCTGAAGATCCTCCACATATAGAAAAAGTTTCACCAGTTACCGGACTCATTCACTGACAACCAGAAGATTATCAGATCACACATCCCTGCTGCAAAAACTCCAGCTAGGATTGACATCCCCGAGAATGGATGCAATCCACCAGCAGCAGAAGTGGCTAATCCTCAACGGAAAAGAGGCAGACCACTAGGCTCTAAGGACAGAAAATTTAAAGAAAAAAATACCTGGAGACCTTAAGACAATACTACCACAGGACAATGAGCTCATGTCCACACCCTCGCCCTTCCCGGAATCCACTGCAGAGGAACTGCCGGAAAAAACTGAAATTGAAAGTAAATGTTGTATGTACTGTGGAGGTGTTGGACAGAAAGAACATAATTGTCGACAATGTATTCACGTATCATATTGCCATATACATCGCAAAAGCGATGATGTTTTTAAATTATCGTTCCATACTCCGTTGCTAGTATGCAACCGTAGAGATTGGCCAAATGTGGAATGAGGCAATAAAAGATGAGCTAGACTCACTAATGAAACGTGAAATGTTCGGACCTGAAGTCCAGATACCAAAAGGTGTCAAACCTGTGGGTAAAATAAGTATTGCACACATAAGAAAAAATAAATATAAAATCGTATGCTATAAGGTACAGCCTATAGCCCAAGGGAAAATTTCGCTGAAACTAGGGATCGAACAAATTAAAATGAGCATGACTCATAAATGATGCATCAGTCTCCCTAAGTTATCTAAAGCGAATACCTTACGATTTGGCAAAGGAAATTTTGGATATACTGTTATTAGATGCTGTGACGGCATGGATATCTTCGTAAAGATAAATTCCACATTCCTTAAATGCCCGAATAGATTTCGGGACGTCTATTCAATTGAAGAAAAAAAATAAGTATAATAAATAATGTACAACCAAGAGAATCATTTGACAAATCAATGATTCCTACTGATGGTTGTCTTTGCATCTAAGCAAAGAACAGGATTAGAGATTATAGTTGTAAACAACTAAAATCTCATCGGATCTCCTGAAGAGAAAACCGAAACATATGTTCAAGTCTGACTATTAAAAATAAAATGAAAGACCTAGGCAAATATAAAGTCATGGCTCATAGAATCCTGTTACATACGCCCAGAAGTGCGCTAGAGAAATTAAAAAAGGACCATTGTCATCGAAAGTACACCTATGGGAGTATACTTAATGGATGTACAAAAAGAACACTTTCGATCGATGGAAGATGGGGAGGATATAACTTGTCCTAAAGTCCCTTATCTAAGTGCAATCAGGCACTCCTGGCTAACTGCACGCGTCTCGATATAGCAGTTGCAGTAAACTCATTAGCCAGAGATAGTTGGCACCTAAAAAGGGCCATTAGACCGGAGTTAAGCCTTCTGTGCTTCCTCCAAGGGTCGAAAGATTTGGACTTACAATATATAGTAGCATCCTCTAATGTTTATGCAAATGCAGGTTACAGGTCCGGCCCCTATACTGAGAAATCACAGAACGGGTACCCATAGTGGGATGGCCATCTACTGCAGATCTGTAAAGCAACTTATGAATACAACATCATCCTATCATTCCGAGATCCTCACCATTCCAGAATCACACCAATGGTGTATTTGAGGACACCTGGTGGTACATCACATCCCAGTGACGACTGG
>CM061141.1:168516526-168584476 GCA_030789695.1 Scilla litardierei
AAGATGACGATCTTGTTGGGGTAGAAACCAAATCGCCTTGGGATCAATGCGGAAACCAACCCTAATAAACTGATCAGGAATATAGAGCTATCAAAAATCTAATCCCAACGACCCAACAAAATTCCCAAATGACCTTGCAATAGGAAGCAGCAAACGAATCACATCAACAAATAAATCAATCGCAGACACAAGAGAATTTACCCTGGTTCGGTTGTAAACAACTTACGTCCAGCAATCCAATCCGAGACGATTCCACTAGTAGAGAGATCCAAACAATTAGGGTTACAAACGCTCCCTCACGCGTGATTAATAACTTGTCAACAGAACAAGCCCTCACGAATCCACTCAAGAGGAAGAAATCAATGGAAGAAGAAGAAAAGGAAAAACCAAACCTTTCTCTCAAGAACACAAACCCTAAAACTCTCTCCAATCTCCAATGGGGTAGCAAGAGGCTCTCCAAAACTCTCTCAATCTAAAAGGAGGCTTAATCTAATCTAAAACAATAGATAGGTTTAAATACAAACCCAAAACAATGAGAAAAAACGCATCCAAACCGTGCTTTTCTCCTATGGGCCCGCGCCGACTCGGCCCGAGTCCGCTGTTAGCTCGGTCGAGCTCGGTCGAGAGGACATGCCCTTGGTGGAGTCGAGTCGACTTGGTCGAGTAGCCTAGCTACTCGGCCTGAGTGTTAATAGGCCTCTTCAAACTGAATTCCCTCGGGATGCTCGAGCAAACAAAGCCTTCATGCTGCTCGGTCGAGGAGCTTCCTGCTCGACCGAGTAGCCTCCTACTCGATCGAGTAGGAGTCACCCGAGTCAGAGGAAAAACTTCCCCAAGCTCTCTTCCTGCTCAGTCTGTCAGAGACTTCATGCTGCTTGGTCGAGTAGCTTGTTGCTCGACCGAGCAGCCTCTTACTCGACCGAGTCGCCTGGGAAAAACACTCCACGAGATTTGAATCATAAAAAACAATAGTCTACCTTGATTCAAATCTCATCAACAATGACTCTAGCACCTCCACGCTGCGTGCCATGATGCTCTCTCTAGAATCATCATCGTCTCGGAAAACACGCCCTCCGGTGCCACCTAAGCCAATAAGGAAATCAGCTCCATGAAAACCTGGAGCTTGACGGCAGGAACTGGCTTGGTAAACAAGTCTGCGTGGTTCAAATCAGTTGGGATCTTCTGAAGCTCTATCTCCTACTTCTCCAACTCAAGGAAAGAATCGCGCACCTCAATATGCTTCGTTCTCGAACTGTATGACTGGTTCTTCGCCAGATGAATGGCACTCTGGCTGTCACAATGCACATGTGACGAACTCTGCGGCACCCCCCAAATCTCTCAGCAGACTTCTCAAATACTTGGCCTCCTTCACAGCTTCCACCGATGCAATCAACTCGGCCTCTGTGGTCGATAGCACAACCACAAACTGTAAGACCGACCTCCACAAAACCTCGGTAGTACACAAACTGAACACATACCCCATGGTAGATCGCCACCTGTCTCTATCACCTGCGTAGTCGCTATCGCAGTAACCTGTCAGCACCTTTCCGTCTCCTCTCCCATAGAGGATCCCGACACTCGATGTGCCTCGCAGATATCTCAGGATCCACTTGACGGCCTGCCAATGCTCCTTGCCAGGATTAGCCATGTATCTGCTAACCACTCCCATGGCCTGTGAAATATTTGGATGCATGCAAACCATCGCATACATCAAGTTCCTACTGCACTCGCATATGGCACCTGAGACATGTAAGTCTTCTTCTCATCGGTGCTTGGCGACCGACTCGCCGACAGCTGAAAATTAGCTCCCAAAGGTGTTGTCACAGGCTTCGCACTATCCATCCCAAACCGGGCTAGTACCTTCTGAATATACCCCTTCTGTGACAATCTAAGCTCATGCTTCTTTCGATCTCGAACAATCTCCATTCCGAGAATCTTCTTTGCGGGCCCCAAATCCTTCATGTCGAATTCTTGTCGTAGCTTCTCCTTAAGCTTCTTTACCTCCGACATGCTATTAGAAGCAATTAGCATCTCATCCACATATAGCAAAAAATAAATCTTCAAGCCATTCTCAAGTGTGCGAACATACACACATTGATCCTTGATGCTCCTCTCGAAGCCTACTCCCATCATGAAGCTATCGAATCGTTTGTACCACTGCCTGGGTGACTGCTTCAATCCGTACAATGATTTCTTCAACATGCACACCAAAGTCTGTTTCCCTTCAACTCTGAACCCTTCAGGCTGCTGCACACATCAAGATCTCCATGCAGAAAGGTGGTCTTCACATCGAATTGTTCCAACTCCATGTCCATGCTAGCAACTAGCGTCAATAACACACGAATGGATGTGTGACGCACAGCCGGTGAGAATATCTCGTTGTAGTCTTCACCCTTCCATTGTGCAAATTCCTTGGCAACCAACCTTGCCTTGTACCTGACATTGTTCCCATCTTGAGTTGAACCTTCTTTGACTTTGTATATCCACCGACAACCAATGGCACACTTCTCGCTATGTAACGGCGCCAAATCCCACGTGTCGTTCCGGTGAAGAGACTCCATCTCCTCCTCCATAGCTCCTTGCCATTGAGCGGCCTCTCCTGAGACTATGGCTCCACCATATGTCGCTGGCTCCTCGTGCTCTAGGTTGAGTGCATAAGATGCCATATCATCGAAAGAATAACCTGCATAATCCCATGCTCCTAATCTTTCTGGCGCTTTCTTCACCCTCTTCGTTCTCCACGTTCCATCATCACCAGCATAAGTGTCAACACGTACCTAAGATGTACCAGGTGTCTGCACATGTTCATCAGTATGGACCTCATCATGTCCCTCAACAGGAGCATCGACCATCTACTCTTTGCCTGGTCACTGAGTGGGATGGACAGGAAGACTAACCCTCTCCGGTGAAATCTCCTCTGCGAATGTGTCATCTTTTGAGTGAGAATGTTCTACCCTGAGCATTGCATCCTCATCAAAAGTGACATGTCGGTTCATTATCGCTTTCTGACCCTCTGGATCCCACAAACGATATCCCTTAACGCCGTGGCCATATCCAAGAAAGACACACTTCTTAGCTCTTGGATCCAACTTGTCGACCCTCTCATGCACGTATGCCGTGCAACCCACAATGCACAAGTACGAGTAATCTCCAGCTTCACCACTCCACATCTCCTCAGGGATCTTGTAGCCAATCGCTACTGAAGGAACTCTGTTTACAATGTGCACAGCAGTCGAGAGTATCTCTCCTCAGAATTCCTTCCCCAAACCGGCTGAGTGCCTCAAACACCGCACTCTCTCCAACAACATTCGATTCATCCGCTCCACCACACCATTTGACTGCGGATCATCGGGTGTGCTAAATTGTCTGCAGATCCCATGGAGTTGACAGAAATTTCTAAACTCCCTCGTGGTAAACTCACCTCCATTGTCAGATCTAAGCACCTTCACATGCCTTCCGGTTTGCTTCTCCACCATGGTCTTCCACTCTCGAAACATATCAAAAGTCTGGTCCTTTTACTTCATCAAGTACATCCAAACTTTGCGAGAGTAGTCATCAATAAACAAGACAAAATACTTAGCTCCCCCTTTTAATAGCACTGGGCGCGGTCTCCACACATCGGTGTGTAAATAGTCAAGTGGTCATTTGCTAGTATGCTTCCCCGTGTTAAACTGTAGATTTGTCTTCTTTCTGTACACACAGGATTCACAGAATTCTACACTCTCATTCGAGGCTTCAATTAGTTTTCTTCTTCGGAGTACATCAAGCGTTTTGTCACATTGATGACCCAAACAATAATGCCATAACTTGGCCGAATCTCCGGAGACTGCGCTCGTAGTGCTTACGTCTGCTTCACCTTCAACTGTGGTGCCTTGAAGGGCATATAAGTTTTCAACCTTCTTTCCCTTCATCACAACCATGGCTCCTTTCGAAACTCGAAGTTGGTCTTTTTCAAAGACTGACTTACATCCGGCATTGTCCAATACGCCTAGGGAGATTAAGCTCTTCAGCAAATCTGGGACATGCCGCAAATCGACGAGTGTACGCACTATGCTGTCATGCATCTTTATCCGAACGGACCAATACACGCAGTTCTACACACTGCATTATTCCCCATGAGGATTGAGCCTCCATCTTGCTTGGAACGGTATGTGGCGAACCAACTTCTATGAGGAGTCATATGATACGAACATCCACTGTCCATAAGCCATGCCATGTTGGCATCACCATCAATCCCCGCAACAAAAATCTCGGTATCTCTACCTTCATCATGGATATGCTCACCATCAATCCCTAAAGATGCCGAACCGGAATCCTTCTCGGTTTTCTTTCCTTTCATCCTATTCTTGATAGGACAATGATTCGAATAATGACCCTTCTTATGGCAATTGTAGCATGTGATGTTCGCAAACCTATCCTGTCTCGACTTGGAGCGGACATTATTCTTCCTGAAGCCTCCTTTCCTTTCCTGTCGACCCCTCACATGCAATGCCCTTGCGGTTACTCACATGATCTCTACCTTGAACCTTGCCACATAGTTGCTTTGTGTGAAGTGCCGCCTTCACCTCTTCCACGATGAGAGTAGTCCGGTTGTAAATCATCGACCGAACAAACTGATTATACTCTTCAGGAAATGAGCACAACAAGATAACCGCTTGCTGTTGATCTTCAATCTTCACATCCATACCACGCAACTCTAGCACTATCCTGTTCAATTCATCCACATGATCCTTCACCGTTGAACCAGACTTCATCTTGAGAGTATACAGCTGCTGAAGTAAATATAGGCCACTTGTGAAGGATTTCTTCATGTATAGTCCCTCACGCTTCTTCCACATATCAGATGTCGTCGCCTCATCTAGGACTTTCCTCAGAACATTATCTGATAACGACAACTGAATCGCGCGGTATGCTTTCCTATCCATTTTCGCTCTAGCGGATGCAGTCACCTCCTTATCGATATTCGAGACATCGAATACGATCTAGTAACACCCCGTCTGCATAAGAACATTCTTCACCTTCGTCTGCCAAATCTGGAAATCATTCTGGGCGGTGAACTTCTCAATGTTCAATGTTGCCAAAGACACCATCTTTCCTTTGTCACTAACTTCCTTTGCAATAAAACCACAAGCTCTGATTCCACTTGTTGGGGTGGAAACCAAATCGCCTTGGGATCAATGCGGAAACCAACCCTAATAAACTGATCAGGAATATAGAGCTAGCAAAAATCTAATCCCAACGACCCAACAAAATTCCCAAATGACCTTGTAATAGAAAGCAGCAAACGAATCACAGCAACAAATAAATCAATCGCAGACACAAGAGAATTTACTCTGGTTCGGTTGTAAACAACCGACGTCCAGCAATCCAATCCGAGATGATTCCACTAGTAGAGAGATCCAAACAATTAGGGTTACAAAAATCTCCCTCACTCGTGAGTAGTAACTTGTCAACGGAACAAGCCCTCATGAATCCACTCAAGAGGAAGAAATCAATGGAAGAAGAAGAGAAGGAAAACCCAAACCTTTCTCTCAAGAACACAAACACTAAAACTCTCTCCAATCTCCAATGGGGTAGCAAGAGGCTCTCCAAAACTCTCTCAATCTGAAAAGAGGCTTAACCTAATCTAAAACAATAGATAGGTTTAAATACAAACCCAAAACAATGGGAAAAAATGCATCCAAACCGTGCTTTTCGCCCATGGGCCTGCGCCGACTCGGCCCGAGTCGGCTGTCAGCTCGGTCGAGCGGACATGCCCTAGGTGGAGTCGAGTCGACTCTGTCGAGTAGCCTAGCTACTCGGCCCGAGTGTCAGTAGCCCTCTTCAAACGGATTGCCCTCGGGCTGCTCGGTCAAACAAAGCCTTTATGCTGCTTGGTCGAGTAGCTGCTCAACCGAGTAACCTCCTACTCAACCGAGTAGCCTCCTACTAGACCGACTAGGAGTCACCCGAGTCAAAGGGAAAACTTCCCCAAGCCTTCTGCCTGTTCGGTTTGTCAGAGACTCTATGCTGCTCGGTCGAGCAGCCTCCTACTCGACCGAGTCACCTGGGAAAAACGCTTCACGGGATTTGAATCACAAAAAACAACAGATCTCTCGGTTCCAACGAACATTTTTTGCATATTTTTTTGAGCTTCGGGAAATTTTCTACATTTTCAAAAAGTTATGTATCTTTTTATTGAATGATATGCTTTTTATAGCCTAATTTTGTCTTTCCTTAGTTTTAAGTTGAAGATGGCGATCTTCAGGTTCCAACGGACATTTTAGCATATTTTTATTTGAACTCGGTGCTATTTTTACATTTTATGGAAGATATAGTACTTTTGATTAAATAATATGATATTCATAGCCTACGTTTGTCTTCTCTTATTTTTCAGTTGAAGATGGCGATCTCCCTGTTCCAACAGGCATTTTTACATTTTTTTTCTTAGCTTGAGCATATTTTCTACATTTTCTGGAAATTATGTATCTTTTTATGAAATGATATGATTTTTGGCCTCATTTTGTCTTCTCTTTTTTCTTTGAAGATGGCAATCTACCGTTCCAACGGACATTTGTGCGGATTTATTTGAGCTACGGGCTATTTTCTATATTTTTTGTATAACATGTATCTTTATTAGAACTTTTTAAATGATAAGATTTTATATCCTACGTTTATCTTCTCTTATTTTTTCAGTTGAAGATGGCGATCTCTCTGTTCCAACAGAAATTTTTGCGGATTTTTGAGCTCCAGGATATTTTCTACATATTCTAGAATATATGTATTTTTTATTAAATAATATGATTTTTTGCCCAAATTTTGTCTCCTGCTTTTTCAGTTGAAGATGGCGATCTCCCGGTTCCAACGGACATTTTTACGGATTTTTCAAAGTTATGGGCTATTTTCTATATTTTATGAAAGATTTGAATCTTTTTAGGGTAAATTGCATAAAAATACCCTCACGTTTGGGCCATTTTCACGTAAATACCCTCAGGTTCATTTTGTGACAAATTGATACCATGTAACGGAAATGGGCTAACGGTGTTAAATTGGACCATTTTGCACATCTCTCTTACGTTTGGGTAAATACCCTCACGTTTGGGCCATTTTTACGTAAGTACCCTGCGGTCTCTTCTCTCTCTCTCTCTCTCTACCGATGCTCTCTCTCTCTACTGATTCTCTCTCCTCTCTCTACAAATTCTCTATATTTCTCTCAATATACCGAATCTCTCTCTACCAATTCTCTCTCCCCCCAACTCTCTCTCTCTCTCTCTCTACCGATTCTATATATATATATATATCTCTCTCTCTCTACCGATTCTCTCTATCTCTCTATCTCTCTCTACTGATTCTCTCTCCTCTGTATCTTTACAGATTCTCTCTCTTTCTCTTTCTACACCGAATCTCTCTCTACAGATTCTCTTTCTCTCTCCCCCCAATTCTCTCTCTATCGAGTGGGATGGTGCATGGGGTAGGTGAGTGGGTGAGTGTGCGTTCATGTGTGGGGTGGGTGGGTTTTGTGTGTGGGGTGTGTGCAGTGGGGGGGCTGGGGTGGGGTGTGTGCATGCGGTGTGTTCGCGTGGGTGGGTGGGTTGTGTGTGGGGGTGTGTGCGCTTGGGGGTAGGTGTGCGCATGGGTGGGTGGGTGGGTGTGCATGGGGTGGGTGGGGTGGGTGTGCGTTGGTGGGGTGTGCGTGTGTGGGGTGTGTGCTAGGGGGTGTGTTGTGTGCATGGGTGTGTGTGTGTGTGTTTATGGGTGTGGGTGGGTGGGTGCACGGGGGTGGGTGGGTTGTGTGCATGGGGTGTGTGTGTGTGCATGGAGGGTGTGTGGGTGTGGTTGGAAGGTGTGTGCATAGGGTGGGTGTGTGCGCGTGGGGTGGGGGTGTGTGTGTGCTTAAGGGGTGTATGTGTGTGGTGTGGGCATGGGTGGGTGGGTGTGGGCATTGGGTGTGTGTGTGCGTGTGCGTGGGGTGGGTATGTCAGCGTGGGTTGGTGGGTCGTGTGCATGTGGTTTGTGCGCATATGGGGTGTGTGTGCTTAGGGTGAGTGTGTGCATGGGTTGGGGGTGGGGTTGTGTGGGGTGGGCGTGTGTACGTGGGTGTGTGGGTTGTGTGCATGGGGTGGGTGTGCGTGCATGGGTGGGTTGTGTGCATGGGGTGTGTGTGCTTGGGGTGGGTGGGTGCATGGGCGTGTGTGACCTGTTGAAGTATTGGCTCAATCTGGGCACTATAAGGTAGATGATCACACATACACTATTCCACCCCAATGCACACGCCCACCCAATACACCCACCCACCCCATGCCCACACCCACCCCCATGCACCAAACCACCCCAATGCACACACCCACACACTCATGCACACACACGCACCCAATGCACACACCCACCCACCCCATGCACACACACCATATGCACACACCTACCCCATGCACACACACCCATGCCCACACCCACACCCATGCACGTGTTGAATATTGGACTCCCCGGATTTGGTTTTGGATGATGAGCAAACATAAATAATTCATGAACTAACAATTTGTGAGCGCAGTATTGGAGATCGTCGCCAATTTCACGCGAATATTCAAAGCGACATCTCAACACTTCCAAAAGCTCATATTCATGCCTAAAGCTTCGTTGAAGCTCTTGCGACGCTTTGGAAAATATGAAGATTCAATCGAAGCTATTGAAGACCGTTTATTAAGGTTTTATTTATAGTCTTTTAGTTTCGATTGATAGAATGTTAAGCCTTGAGTATATCTTACGTTTCTATCTTCATTACGCTCATTTCGTAGCTCTAGGATTCTTGCACAAGTTCACTCTAACTTCCTCGAAGCGTCGCGCTTCGATTCGGACTTTGTTGTGCATGTTAGTTGGTACAAGAACAAGTACTGACCGACTAGATGGTGATCTAGTCGGTCGGCCACTGTTCTTGGACCGACTAGTTTCTGTCAGTTAATTTCTTGGACTTTACTGTTTACAGTTAGTCGGTCTACGTTGACTCACCGACCGACTAGTTTGTGAACTAGTCGGTCAGTGATGCTTCTTTGACCGACTAGTTGTGATTTTCTGTACATGCCAAATTTCTCCTAAGCTACTGTTTTCCGTTAGTCGGTCTAAGAACGTTTGATGACCGACTAGTTGACAATCTAGTCGGTCAACTTTTGTTCTTGGACCGACTAAGTCAACTTGCCTTCAGACTATGTTGTTTTGCCTCTTAGTCGGTCTACGTTCATTGGATGACCGACTAGTTGTGAAACTAGTCGATCAGAAAGTCTTCTTGGACCGACTAGTTTTCTAGGTCTGAAATTCTATCTCTTCTCAGATCTGCTCTTAGTCGGTCCATGCTGTTTGACTGACCGACTAGTTGATGAACTAGTCGGTCAGTGATTGTTCTTTGACCGACTAATTCTCACAGATTTCTATCCGTTGGAGAATGACCTAACTTGTTTTTATGGGACCCTATAAATACGAACCTAGGTCATTTCTATCTTCAATAGAGCTGCCATTAAGAGATTCATTGAGTTCTAAAGAGATAGCCATTCTCCCTCAAATCTAAAGCTCTCTTCCTCACAAGAAACCCACACTCTCTCATTTCTAGATCTAGAGAGAAGCTTGTTCTTGGTGAGCTCTTCAAGCTATTGCTTGATCCAAGTCTCCAACTCTTCCCTAGGCACCCATTGCTGCTCATTTCCTTGGTGCTAGGGCTTGGTGACTTCATCTTCCTCAAATCCTTCATTCCACCTATTGGGTAAGAAAAACTCAAGGTATAGGATTTTGTGGTAAGAGTATTTATTTCATTTAAACTCTTTATATTGCTTATTGGCTCTCTCGGTTGTGAGAGAAGTTTGTGATCCCGGGTTGTGGGATTCACTTTGCCATTGCATGTATGATTTGATCTTGTGAAGGTTTTTCACAAGATATTCATAGTGGAAATCTTGAGTTAGGGTTTCTAACTCAAGTATCCGGAGGGGATCCGGGTGGTTGGGACGTAGGATCACCGGGAACAAGTCGGGGAGACTTGGGTGGATCCGAACCCATTAACATCGTTTGTTTGCTTTGTTAATTTCATTGTTGTCATTCAATTTAAGCTTCCGCAAATTGATTTGGTGGTTGTTTGCAATTTAATTTGGAATTATACGCCTTATTATTTTAAAGTACTATTCACCCCCCCTCTAGTACTTGTGCAGTAGCTGGTAGGGCATTACATTTGGTATCAGAGCCAGATTCTCAGCTATGTCTGCCAACGACAACAAGACCGTGCGTCCACCTTCCAACTATGACACCTTCAGGAACCGTGAAGGAGCATCTTCCGTGATGGAAGGACATTCCTCTACGAGGCCTCCATTCTTCAACGGTACCAACTACGGGTACTGGAAGTGTCGGATGGAAACCTTCCTCCGAAGTGCATCTTTATGGAGAACTACAATGAAGGAGTATATTGTACCCGAAGAAGAAGATTTTGAGAAATGGACTACCGCGGAGGTCGCCGCGGAGGTAAGCAATGCCAAGGCAATGAACGCCTTGCAATGTGCATTGGAGCCCGAGGATTTCAATAAGATATGCACATGTAAGAGTGCATATCAAATTTGGAACTCCCTCCTCATTCTACATGAAGGGACGAGTAGGGTAAGAGACTCTAAACTCGTAGTCGTAACCAAAGATTACGAAATGTTTCATATGCAACAGGGCGAGAAGATGAAAGAATATTACGCTCGTTTCGTTGACATAATAAACGAGTTAGAGGCCCTCGGCAAGATCTACACTCAAAAGGAGAAGTGCTTAAAGCTTATTGAAGGACTTCCCTCTTCTTGGGAAAAACGTACCTTCGCCATCGAGGAAGGTAATGACATGGACAAATATACCGTAGTTCAACTAATGGGTACTTTGATGTCATATGAGGTACGCAAAGATAGCAAGGTGAAGCTACAAGAAAAGATGAAGTCATATTTGAACCTAGATGCGCCTAAGAAAAAGGCGATTGCATTCAAGGCGGCTTCATCCACCTCTACCGATGATGAGAACTCGGAAGAAGAAATGGACATGGAATCCATTGCACTCATGGCAAAGAAGTTCAATCGCTTCTTCCGAAAGGGTAACTTCAAACAAAAATCTAAGTTTACATCTACTAACGCCTCTCCACCTTTGTGCTTTAAATGCAATAAGCCAGGACACATCAAAGCGGATTGTCCTCAAAACAAGCAAAAGGAGAAGTGGAAGGCGCCAAAGTATGACAAGTCCAAGAAGTACACGAAAGGAAACAAGAAGGGACTTGTCGGAGCTACCTTCACCGACTCCGAGGATTCCTCAAGCGGAGAGTCGGACGATGAGCACGTGGAGCAAGCACACATGTGTTTCATGGCAAGAGAGGAGCACGATCAAGGATCCTCCTCTTCCGATGATAGTGATGAAGAAAGCGATGAGGTAACGATGGATGATCTTAGGGATGCTAACACTCAACTTTGGTCAAAATATACTAAGTTAGTAAATAGATATACTAAGGTAAAAGATGACCTAGCTAGCATTCAAACATCGCCTAAGACTATCATCACCAACAACGACACCGTTGTTGAAGAGTTAAGAAATGAGATTGTAAATCTCAAATCTAAACTTGAACATGTTAGCATTGAGGATGCGGAAGAACATGAGATAGCGGATTTAACTTCTCAAAACTCGACTTTGAGTATTGAGAACGAGAATCTTAAATCTCGTGTTTATGTGCTCACTTCGCAAATATCCACTTTGGATACTTCCTTGCGTTCTCTCAAAGAGAAATATGAGAACACATTGGGCCGAATCAATGAATTCAACAAGGGTAAAGGCCATTTGGATAATATCCTAAAAGATTTACTTCCGGCCAAACACCACATTGGCTTGGGGTATATGATGGGAAATTCTTCCAAGTCGGTCACTACTTTTGTTAGGCCAACTTCCGAAGCCTCAACGAGTGGGAGCAAACACTCTATTGGTAGTTCATCTACCAATGGTGCTTTCACCTCGTCCACACCCTCTTTCGGAAAGAAACCCACATTGGGTGGACCTCCAAAGAAGGGGCATGCTTTTATGTACACCAATTCCATGCCACGTAGGAACACACGTCCTACTCCACCGTCTCACACTTATGATGATTTTTATGCAACACATTCCCGGGCACGTGCACACCAAGTGAGACACCCTCACGCACGTGTTCCCACACATGCATATGTACACCCACCTCATCATATGAATAATTCTCGTCGTGCACCATTCCATCATGTCCCGTATGCCTATCCACAACATGCATCACGTAGAAATCAACGTCGCATGCATGCACCCAATAGGATGATGGCTCCCAAAGTTTTCACTATTTGGAGCCCAAAGGACACAAGCATGGACGAAAAACAAATATATATGAATGCTTATTTTTCGGATGTTGTGCATAGTAAGAATTATGTGGGGAAGTCTAAGTCCACTTGGACTTGGCTTCCAAAGGTCTAATCCCTTGGACCCAATGACCTTGGGTACCATGATATGGAAGTTTCTATCTTTAGGTACTCAAGGAAAAGAAAAAGGGAAGGAGCAACAAATTTAAATTTAGCTCCAAAGGGAATTGGATACTCGATAGCGGGTGTTCCAAACACATGACGGGTGACGCACGTTTGCTCTCCGGAGTGGTTCCCATTGCGAATGGAAACCGCGTCGTATTTGGAGGCAACGAGAGCGGAACCATCATAGGTGTTGGTAAAGTCGGTAACCCTTCTAAACCCCTAATTAGTGATGTTTATCTTGTTAGTGGTTTAAATCATAATCTCATTTCAATAAGCCAACTTTGTGACAAAGGTTACAAAGTTAGCTTTGCGAAAGGATTGTGTCATATTTTAAGAAAGGATAATGAAAAATTATTATTTTCCGGAACTCGTCGTAAAGACATTTATATTTTGGATCTTCCTAAGTCATATGAACAATGTCTCGTTGCCAACACAAGTGAACAACACTTATGGCATCGACGCTTTGGACATGTGAACTTTGGAACACTATATAAGCTTTCAAAATTGAATTCTATTAAAGGTTTTCCGAAGCTTGTTTTTGAAAAGAAAAGTTTTTGTGATTGTTGTCAACGCGGCAAGCTTCCTAAATCTTCATTTAAACCTAAGAAAAGCATCTCTACAAAACGGCCACTAGAGCTATTACATCTAGATTTATTTGGGCCAACTAGAGTAGCTTCCTTAGGAAATGCAAGGTATGGACTTGTCATCGTAGATGACTATTCAAGATTTACTTGGGTATTTTCATTGTGTAATAAAAATGAAGCTTTTGAAAACTTCACAATTTTTGTTAAGAAAGTACAAAATCTCTTAGGAACCACCATTGTCACTATTCGTAGTGATCATGGAGGTGAATTTGAGAATGAGTCTTTTGAGACATTTTGTGATGAAGTTGGTATTACTCACACCTTCTCTTTCCCTCGTGCACCTCCTCAAAATGGTGTAGTTGAGAGAAAGAAGAGGACGCTAGTGGAGTGTGCTCGCACTATGCTTGATGATAGCCAACTTGGCCATCAATTTTGGGCGGAAGCGGTACACACCGCTTGCTATGTGTTTAATAGAATACTTTTGAGGCCCGGCACTAAACAAACTTGTTATGAATTGTTGTTTGGTAGGTTGCCTCAAGTTAAACATTTTCGTGTTTTCGGTTCGAAATGTTTTATTAAGAACACATATGGTTGTTTGGACAAATTCGATCCAAGATCCGATGAGGGGATCTTTGTTGGATACTCTACGCGTAGCAAAGCATACCGGATATTCAACAAACGAACCTCAACGATCGAGGAGTCGCTTCATGTCTCATTTAATGAAGGATTTGTTCCAACTAGAATTTCAAATGATAATGATTCTTTGGATGTTTTATGTGATTCGTTTGATAATTCTAAGTCTAATGATTCTATTGATTCTATTGAGACTAACCCAACTAATGAAGTTGTTGAGAATGTTCCTAGTGATCAAGGTATTCCCAAACGGCTTCATTCGGTTCGTGACCATCCCCATGAGCAAGTCATTGGCAATATCTATGATAGTGTCAAGACGAGATCGCAAGTTCACCACTTCGCAAATTGTGCCTTTGTCTCATCGATAGAGCCAAAGAATATTAATGAAGCATGCGAAGATAGCGCTTGGATCTTAGCCATGGAGGAGGAGCTCATTCAATTCGAGAGGAATGAGGTATGGGAGCTCGTTCCATTGCCATCGAAGAACCACACCGTCATAGGGACAAAGTGGATTTTCAAGAACAAAACCGACGAAAACCAAGTCGTCGTCCGGAACAAAGCTCGGTTAGTAGCTCAAGGCTATCGACAAGAGGAAGGTATTGATTTCGAAGAATCCTTCGCTCCGGTAGCTAGATTAGAATCAATTAGATTACTTTTGTCTTTTGCATGCCATAAGAATTTTAAACTATTTCAAATGGATGTTAAAAGTGCATTTTTAAACGGAGATGTAGTTGAGGAAGTTTACGTTTCTCAACCTCCGGGCTTCATAAATGAAAAATTTCCAAATCACGTTTTTAAACTAAAGAAAGCTCTTTATGGTTTGAGACAAGCTCCTCGAGCTTGGTATGATCGCCTAAAGAATTTTCTTTTGGATTTGAATTTTAAAATGGGCGAAGCCGATTCAACACTTTTTATTAAGCATGCGAATAATGATATATTATTAGTACAAATTTATGTTGATGATATCATTTTCGGTGCTACTAACTTCACTCTTTGCGAAGAGTTTTCTAATGTTATGAAGGAACAATTTGAGATGAGCCACATGGGCGAACTCAAATATTTCTTAGGTCTCCAAATTCGCCAAATGAACGATGCAATCTTCATCCACCAAACGAAGTACACGGTGGAGTTGCTAAAGCGATTTGGAATGGAGAATGCCTCCGGGAAAAAGACTCCGATGAGCACGACTACGCATCTTGACAAGGATACGGGCGGTAAGGATGTAGACATTCGTCTATATCGAGGTATGATAGGTAGTTTGCTTTATCTTACCGCAAGTAGGCCCGATATTATGTTTGCCGTATGTATATGTGCTCGTTATCAGTCTCAACCTAAGGAGTCTCACTTAGTAGCGGTAAAGCGTATTTTTCGCTATCTAAGTTACACATTAGATTTTGGATTACTTTATCCGAGATCTAGCACATATGAGTTAGTCTCATATAGTGACGCTGATTATGCGGGATGCAAATCCGACAGGAAAAGTACTAGTGGCACTTGCCATTTTCTAGGAAATTCTCTTGTCTCTTGGTTTTCCAAGAAGCAAAATTCGGTTTCACTTTCAACCACCGAGGCGGAATATATTGCCGCCGGTGCCGCTTGTGCCCAGGTTCTTTGGATGAGACACACATTGAAGGATTTTGGTATTCATTGTGATACTAGCCCTATCATGGTGGATAACCAAAGTGCTATTTGTCTTTCAAAGAATCCGGTGCACCATTCCCGATCGAAACACATAGATGTCCGACACCATTTCTTAGATGATCATGTTGCTAAAAAGGACATCATTTTAGTGTACGTTGAAACCCAAAAGCAAATCACCGATATTTTCACGAAACCCCTAAAGGAGGACTCCTTTGTGCGGTTGCGTCGAGAATTGGGGATTATGGGTGAATCCGAGATATAGGATTCATATTTCATTCAATTATCTTGCATGCTTCTATATTTCGCGTTATTTCAATCATGATAGATTTATAGAATTTTTGAGAATTTTATGTGATTTGTTTGAATTTATGATCGAAATCGTATCTCAATGTCTATTTAAGATTTCGACGTTTAATGGGGTAGTTTAAATGAGTATTGAGAGTTTTACGATATATCGTCCAAGTGTTTTGAGGAGAGAACTTGATTATCATTTTTTGGACTTTGTTAGTCGGTATCAGTTCAACCACCAACCGACTAGATGTTCATCTAGTCGGTTAGTAGAAGAACTTACACCGACTAACTCAAGCTTATTGAGTTTCCTTTCCATCTTGAACTCTTTATTCGGTTCATGCTCAGTGACCGACCGACTAGATTGAGATCTAGTCGGTCAGTAAATGAACACAGACCGACTAAATCTTGTCAGTAACTCTTGGATTCAGCCACTGTTTGCAACTAGTCGGTTCAAGCTCATTGACCGACCGACTAGATCGTGATCTAGTCGGTCAGTGCTTGAACTGTGACCGACTAGTTGTGCCAGGGGCTGTTTGGTCTTTTGCGAAATCGACCGACTTAAACTCAGTTTAGTCGATCGATTTTCATTCTAATCGATCGAAATCTCTTCTCTCTCCGCTCAAAACCCCGACCTCCCTCGAAACCCTTCGACTTCCGATCGATCTCCGGCCATTTTTCCGGCCATCTCCGTCGATCTCCTCCGTCGGCCCCTCATTCTAGGTGATCTCCTCTCCTCCTAGGGTTAGATTTCATTTCCTAGAGCTAGGACTTGCTCGGGTTCTTAGGGTTCTTAGGGTTTGTTTATTTTTTTTCGGCTAGGGCTTCTTCGTTTGATCTCCTTGTCCCGTGTCTTGCTTCGACTATGGCAAGAACACGCATTCCGATCACTCCCTCTAGCCCCTCTCCGATGACCGTTGATCCAATCTCTTCGGATCCCGAGCATCCAACCCCTCCGAAGCGTAGAGCCAAGACCACCCATCCTTCGTCGTCTTCGCCTCCTCTCAAGAAGAAGAGGACGATGACCGCTAAACCTAGAGGTCAACCGAAACCCAAACCCAAGCCTAAGCACAAGGCCAAAATTCTTGCTTCTGCATCTTCGTTTCATACTCCTACCGATTCCGATACGGAGTATAACCCCGAGACTGAGACTCATAGGGAACCCACTCCTCCTAGTCATCCCGAGTCTAGCACTCACCCTCGTTCGTCTACTCGAAAGCCTAAGGGAAAGGGTCCGATGCCGGTGGGCGGTGTCGATATTTCCTTATGTCGCGATGACCCTTTGTGTCTCGCGGCGTATAACCGTATCGAACATTGCCCGCTGCTTCTGGAGCATTTCGTCCAGTTTAGCGACTTCATAGGGTTAGCTGATCTTCTGTCGTCGTCGGGTCTTCTCGATTACCTTCGATATGACCCGAAGGTGAATCCTCACCCCTACCCTAGATTAGTGAAGCTTTTCTATGCGAATAGGATCCGGGGTCAGTACGATCAGACCCACTCTGTTGAGACGACCGTTTTGGGGACTCCTATAGTCCTCACTGCGGAAATCTTAGGAGAGATTTTGGGTATCTCTTCGTCTGGCCTTCTTCCGTCTGATATTTCGATAGATGATATTTCTTCTCTTGATCAGGATATGCTTTCAGAGATTTTCCATCAGATCCCTCCTGCCATGATTGGCGTGCCTTCTAAATCTTTCAAGCCTAATGCGTGGGTCCTCAATCTGATTCTGAAGTCGTGCTTGCTTCCCAAGTACGGCTCCTCATCTTTACCTTCCCAGCCATTTTTGAAGCTTATCTATGCGATCTTCATGGGGAGCTCGATTAATTGGGCTCGAATTATACTCGATAAGATTGACTCTTTCGAGTGTATTCGAAAGTCCAATAAATCAGCTCATATCCCATTCCCACGCATGTTGACCCTCGTGTTTCGTCATTTTCGTGTCACGTTGCCTCGTGACGATGAGCGTCCCCTTGGTCCTCCCCTGAATGCGACGGCCGTCAAGAAATCTCTTGCGGCTCTTCGTCACGTTCAGAGGACGACACCTTCTGCGTCTGTCCCTGCCTCTGCCAGTGCCTCTGCCACTCCCGTTGCCACCCTTGATGATGTCCTACGGATACTTCGTCGTCACGAGTCCCGCTTGGCTCGTACCGAGGAGGTAGTCTGCCGTATGGCTCGTCAGATGGGTGTTGAGCTTCCTCCTTCCGTGTCTGAGGATGAGGAGTTTGATGAGATGGCTGAGGAGGACATTGAGGAGCTCTGTCGTGCTTCGACTCGTGCCCCCGAGGGCACTTCTGCTGGTACTGCTGCTGCTGGTACTTCCTCTTCGGCTCCTGGAGTTGCCACCTCTTCCGGTGTTCCAGAGCCATCTGCTGCAGTTCTTCAGCCTTCTGAGCCTGCTGCTGACCCAGTTTCCGAGCCTGCTCATGTATTTGCTGCTGCTGCTTCTGTCGAGACTCATGCTGCTGTTGCGCCTGTTGCTGAGATCTCGACTCCTGCCCCGACGATTCCATCAGTTGAGACACCTCTTCTCCCTGCAGATCCTGAGTCCACTCCGTCGACTGGACCCACGGACGCTGCAGATCCTGCCTCCTCCTCGTGATCGTCTGTTCCGAGGACTCTCCACTGCATTCTGGATGATATATGTTTAGTGAGAGTGTTTTGGGTTAGGATGGGGTTCAGAGATGCTTTGATGTATTTTTTTTGTGCTTTCTGGTTGTCGGTGTTGGATTTTATGATGATGATGATGTATTTCTTTTTGATGATCTGTAGCGCTTGATATGATGTATCTCATTTATTCGATGTGATATTTTTTGGATGTACTCATGTTGTCTCTATATATATATATGTTCATCATCGTTCACTTTGTCTTTTATTCGTCGTGCAAATTTGAATATTCGTTGAATTCATTTGAAATGTTACTTCGTCGCTCGACGCATAAAAACTTGGTTAAATAGATTTAAATTCTATAATTGAATATTAACCAAGAATATTGAATATTGAAGAGTATGTTTCTTTATTCAAGAAATGAATAAACATTTGGTATTTTTGATGATTTTGCTTATCATTGATTTTTATTGATAATGGAAATTTTGGCACACCTTATTTTGATTTCCACAATTTTCCCTTGGTGTCAAGTTGGTCCATTGTCTTTGTCTACGACTCCCGATGTTGGATTTTACATTTCCTAATTGTTGTCGTTATATGCCCCCCATTTTTGGGATAATGCCAAAGGGGGAGAGATAATGATAATAAATAGCGCAAATGAAAATTTAACTCAATTTCCAAGAATCTAGTTTGATATGTTAGATTCAGGGGGAGTTAAGATACATATAAGGATTTTTCAAAATCCGATATTTCAAAAATCAATTCACTCTGTTTATCTTACTCGTCTGCTTGATACAATTCATTTATATTCATTTTGGAATTAACGTATCATCAATGCAGGGGGAGTAAGTATTTTACATTTGTATTATTATCCTTGATTATTATTTATGTTGGTTTGTCATCACCAAAAAGGGGGAGAATGTTGAATATTGGACTCCCCGGATTTGGTTTTGGATGATGAGCAAACATAAATAATTCATGAACTAACAATTTGTGAGCGCAGTATTGGAGACCGTCGCCAATTTCACGCGAATATTCAAAGCGACATCTCAACACTTCCAAAAGCTCATATTCATGCCTAAAGCTTCGTTGAAGCTCTTGCGACGCTTTGGAAAATATGAAGATTCAATCGAAGCTATTGAAGACCGTTTATTAAGGTTTTATTTATAGTCTTTTAGTTTCGATTGATAGAATGTTAAGCCTTGAGTATATCTTACGTTTCTATCTTCATTACGCTCATTTCGTAGCTCTAGGATTCTTGCACAAGTTCACTCTAACTTCCTCGAAGCGTCGCGCTTCGATTCGGATTTTGTTGTGCATGTTAGTTGGTACAAGAACAAGTACTGACCGACTAGATGGTGATCTAGTCGGTCGGCCACTGTTCTTGGACCGACTAGTTTCTGTCAGTTAATTTCTTGGACTTTACTGTTTACAGTTAGTCGGTCTACGTTGACTCACCGACCGACTAGTTTGTGAACTAGTCGGTCAGTGATGCTTCTTTGACCGACTAGTTGTGATTTTCTGTACATGCCAAATTTCTCCTAAGCTACTGTTTTCCGTTAGTCGGTCTAAGAACGTTTGATGACCGACTAGTTGACAATCTAGTCGGTCAACTTTTGTTCTTGGACCGACTAAGTCAACTTGCCTTCAGACTATGTTGTTTTGCCTCTTAGTTGGTCTACGTTCATTGGATGACCGACTAGTTGTGAAACTAGTCGATCAGAAAGTCTTCTTGGACCGACTAGTTTTCTAGGTCTGAAATTCTATCTCTTCTCAGATCTGCTCTTAGTCGGTCCATGCTGTTTGACTGACCGACTAGTTGATGAACTAGTCGGTCAGTGATTGTTCTTTGACCGACTAATTCTCACAGATTTCTATCCGTTGGAGAATGACCTAACTTGTTTTTATGGGACCCTATAAATACGAACCTAGGTCATTTCTATCTTCAATAGAGCTGCCATTAAGAGATTCATTGAGTTCTAAAGAGATAGCCATTCTCCCTCAAATCTAAAGCTCTCTTCCTCACAAGAAACCCATTCTCTCTCATTTCTAGATCTAGAGAGAAGCTTGTTCTTGGTGAGCTCTTCAAGCTATTGCTTGATCCAAGTCTCCAACTCTTCCCTAGGCAACCATTGCTGCTCATTTCCTTGGTGCTAGGGCTTGGTGACTTCATCTTCCTCAAATCCTTCATTCCACCTATTGGGTAAGAAAAACTCAAGGTATAGGATTTTGTGGTAAGAGTATTTATTTCATTTAAACTCTTTATATTGCTTATTGGCTCTCTCGGTTGTGAGAGAAGTTTGTGATCCCGGGTTGTGGGATTCACTTTGCCATTGCATGTATGATTTGATCTTGTGAAGGTTTTTCACAAGATATTCATAGTGGAAATCTTGAGTTAGGGTTTCTAACTCAAGTATCCGGAGGGGATCTGGGTGGTTGGGACGTAGGATCACCGGGAACAAGTCGGGGAGACTTGGGTGGATCCGAACCCATTAACATCGTTTGTTTGCTTTGTTAATTTCATTGTTGTCATTCAATTTAAGCTTCCGCAAATTGATTTGGTGGTTGTTTGCAATTTAATTTGGAATTATACGCCTTATTATTTTAAAGTACTATTCACCCCCCCCCCCTCTAGTACTTGTGCAGTAGCTGGTAGGGCATTACAGCACGCACACACCCACACACAAACCCATGCATAAACACACCCCAATGCACACACCCACCCACCACATCCACACACACACACCCCATGCCCACACCCACCCACCCATGGACACATCCACACATTCACAGACTCACCCACCCCATGCACACACACCATACACACCCACCCACCCATGGACACACACCCTCCCCATGCACGCACACACACCCTCCCCCCATGCACGCACACCCCCCCAATGCGTGCGCACACACACCCCCCACACCCATGCACCCACCCACCCCAATAGACACACACACCCAATTCAGGGTATTAACTTATAAAAGGTCCAAACGTGAGGGTATTAACTTATAAAATGAACATTCAGGTGTAAATTTGTCCAAATTTCTGTCTTTTGGACGAAAAATTAAAAAAGGGTATCAACTTAAAAGAGTCGGAAAACGTTTGGGTATATATTTTGATGAAAATAAACGTTAGGGTATTTACGTGAAAATGGCCCAAACGTGAGGGTATTTTTCTGCAATTTACCCATCTTTTTATTAAAGGATATGATTTTTGACCTAATTTTGTCTTCTCTTATTTTTCAGTTGAAGATGGCGTTCTCCCGGTTCCAATGTACATTTTTGCGGATTTTTATAAGCATGGTGCTATTTTCTATATTTTATGAAAGCTAAGGATCATTTTATTAAATGATATGATTTTTATAGCCTACATTTGCCTTCTCTTATTTTTTCAATCGAAGATGGCGATCTACCCGTTCCAACACTCAATTTTTGCGGATTTTTCTTAGCTTGGAACTATTTTTTTATCTTTTCTGGAAGATATGGATATTTTAATTAAATGATATGATTTTTGTCCCCAATTTGGTCTCCTCTTTTTTCAGCTGAAAATGGCGATCTCTCGGTTCCAATTTACATTTGTGCGGATTTTCTTGAGCTCCGAGCTATTTTCTACATTATCTATAAAATATGGATCTTTATATTACGTGATATTATTTTTGTATCAGAATTTTGTCTGCGCTTATTTTTCAGCTTCGAACGGACATTTTTGCGGATGTTTCTTATCTCGGAGCTATGTTTCTACATTTTCGGGTAGTTATCGATCTTTTTATTAAATGATATGATATTTGACAAAATTTTGTCTTCTATTATTTTTCAGCTGAAGATAGCGATCTCCTGGTTCTAACAGATATTTTTGCAGATTATTCTGACCTCGGGGCTATTTTCTAAATTTCCTTGAAGATATGGATTTTTTAATTAAATGATTTGATTCTTGGCCTAATTTTGCCTTTTCTTATTTTTCAGTTGAAGATGGCAATCTTCTGGTTCTAACTAATATTTTTGCGGGTTTTTCTAAGCTCGGTGTTATTTTCTACATTTTATGGAAGATATGTAACTTTTTATTAAATAAGACGATTTTTATAGCCTACATTTTTCTTCTCTTATTTTTTCAGGTGAAGATGGCGATCTACCGGTTCCAACGGACATTTTTGTGGACTTTTCTTTTCTTCAGACTATTTTTCTACATTTTCTTTAAGATATTTATTTTTATTAAATAATACGATTTTGCCCTAATTTTTACTTCTCTTTTTTAAGTTGAAGATAGAGATCTCCCTGTGCAAACAGACATTTTTACGGATTTTTAAGAGCTCATGGCTATTTTCTATATTTTTGAAAGATATGAATATTTTTATTAAAGGATATGATTTTCTTTGCCTAATTTTGTATTCTTTTATTTTTCAGTTGGAGAAGGTGATCTTCCGGTTCCATCGGACTTTTTTGCTGATTTTTCTGAGCTTCGAGCTATTTTCTATATTTTATGGAACATATGGCTCTTTTTATTAAATGATATGATTTTTATAGCCTATGTCTTATCTTATTTTTAGCTGAATATGGCAATCTCCTGGTTCCAACGGACTTTTTTGCGGATTTGTCTTTGCTGGGGGCTATTTTCTATATTTTATTGAAGATATGGATCTTTTTATTAAATGATATGACTTTTATAGCCTAAGTTTGTCTTCTCTTTTTTTCAGTTGAAGATGGTGATCTCATGTTTCCAACGGACATTTTTGCGGATTTTTCTGAGCTAGGGGCTATTTTATACAGTTAATTAAGGATACAGATCTTTTATTAAATGAAGATTTTATTACCTAAGTTTGTCTTCTTTTATTTTTTTAGTTGAAGATAGTGATCTCCTGGTTCCAACAAACATTTTTGCGGACTTTTTGACCTCGAGCCGATTTTCTATATTTTGTGAAAGTAACAGATCTTTTTATTAAAATAATATGATTTTTGGGTCTAATTTTGTCTTCTCTTATTTTTTTCTTCTAATATGACGATCTCCCAGTTTCAACGGACCTTTTTGCTAATTTTTCTTAGCTCTCGGCAATTTTTTACATTTACTGTAAGAAATGGATCTTTATATTAAATGATATAATTTTTATAGCCTAAATTTGTCTTCTCTTATTTTTTCAGTTAAAGATGGTGATTTTCCTGATCAAAAAGAAATTTTTGCAGATTTTTCTGAACTTCGGGCTATTTCTACAATTTATTGAAGATATGTATCGTTTTATTATATGATATGATTTTAATCGCCTAATTTTGTCTTCTCTTATTTTTTTTATTGAAGATGGTAAACTTCCGGTTCCAACAGAAATTTTTGATATTTTTATTAGCTACGATCTATTTTCTATATTTTCTGTAAGATTAATTTTTATATTAAATGATATGATTTTTAGAGCCTAGATTTGTTTTTCTCTTATTTTTAAGATGAAAATATTGATCTTCTAGTTCCAACGGACATTTTTGCGGATTTTTCTGAGCTCTATTCTATTCTTTACATTTTCTGATAGATGTGAATCTTTATATTAAATGATATGATTTTTATACCCTAATTTTGTCTTCTCTTTATTTTTTAATTGAAGATGTTGATCTCCCGGTTCCAACAGACAATTTTTGTGGATTTTTCTAACTGCGATACTATTTTCTACATCATCTGAAAGACATAGATATTTTTATTAAATGAAATATTTTTGGCATAATTTTGTCTTCTCTTATTTTTCAGTTGATGATAGCGACTCCCAGTTCCAACAGATATATTTGCGGATTTTTTTGAGCTCGGAGCTATTTTCTATTTTTAAGTAAGAAATGAATCTTTTCATTAAATGAAATGATTTTATTATTTTGTCTTCTCTTTTTCCAGTTGAAGATCATGATCTTCCAGTTCCAACGGACGTTTTTGCTGATTTTTCTTAACTCGAAACTATTTTCTACACTTTCTAGAAGATAAAGATCTTTTGGTTGAATAATCTAATTTTTGGCCTAATTTGGTCCTCTCTTATTTTTCAGTAGAAGAATGCGATCTCCCAATTCTAACAGATATTTTTGATGATTTTCCTGAACTCTGGGCCATTTTCTAAATTTTATGTAAGATATGAACATTTATATTAAATGATATGATTTTATAGCCTAATTTTGCCTGCACTTAATTTTAAGTTGAAGATGGCGATCTCACAGTTCCATCGGACATTTTGTGAATTTTTCTGAGCTCGTTTTTATTTTTTGCATTTTCTGGCAGAAATATTTTTATTACATGATTTGATTTTTTTAGTAATTTTGTCAGTTGAAGATGGCGATCTCATGATTTCAACGTACATTTTTGTGGATTTTTCTCAACGCCAGGCTAATTTCCACATTTTCAGGAAGATATGGATTGGTTTATTAAATGATATGATTTTGGCCTAATTTTGTCTTCTCTTATTTTCATATTGCATATGGCAATTTCCCGGTTCCAACGTATATTTTTACGTATTTTTTTGAGATAGGGCTATTTTCTACATTTTCTGGAAAATATAGATCTTTATTTTAAATGATATGATTTTAAGGCTAAATTTTGTATTCTCTTATTTTTTTTCAGTTGAAAATGGCGATCTCCCGGTTCCAACAGACATTTTTGCGAATTTTTCTGTGTTTCGAGCTATTTTCTGCATTTTCTTGAAGATTTGTATCTTTATATTAAATGATATGGTTTTTATGGCCTAAGTTTGTCTTCTCTTATTATTTAAGTTGAATGATCTCCAGGTTCCAACAGAATTTTTTGCGGATTTTTTGATAGAGGGGCTATTTTCGAATTTATTGAAAATTTGGATCATATTATTAATTGATATGATTTTTATGGCCTAATTTTGTCTTCGTTTCTTTTTGAATTGAAAATGGCCATCTTCCGGTTCTAGCAGAAATTTTTGCGAATGTTTCTAAGCGCGAAGCTCATTTATACATTTTCTGGAAGATATGTATTTTTTATTAATTGATATGATTTTTTGGCCTAATTTTGTCTTCGCTTATTTTTTCAGTTGAAGATGTCGATCTCCCAATTCCATCAAACTTTTTTTTACGTATTTTAAGCTAAAGACATGAATCTTCTATAAAATGATATGATTTTTATAACCTAATTTGTCTTGTCTTATTTTTCAGTTAAATGGCGATCTCTCGATTCCAACGGACATTTTTGCAGATTTTTCTCAGCACGGGTTAATTTTCCATAGTTTATTGAAGATATGGATCTTTTAATTAAATGATATGATTTTTATAGACTAAGTTTTATTCTCTTATTTTTTCAGTTGAACATGGCAATATCCCCGTTCGGACAGACAATTGTTCAGATTTTTTGATCTCGAGGCTATTTTCTACATTTTCTGGAAGATATGGATCTTTTATTAAATGATATGAATTTTTGGTCTAATTTTTTCTTCTCTTACTTTTCAGATGTAGATAGCGATCTTCCGATTCCAACGGACATTTTGCAGATTTTTCTTAGTTCTGGGTAATTTTCTACATTTTCAGTAAGATATGGATTTTTATATTAAATATGATTTTTGTAGCCAAATTTTATCTTCTCTTACTTTTCAGTTGAAGATGATGATCTCCAGACGGATTACGGATTTTTCTTAGCTCAGTGTTATGTTTTACATTTTATGGAAGATATGGATCTTTTTATTAAATGATATGATTTTGTTGCCTAATTTTTCTCCTCTTATTTTTCAGTTGACCATGGCGATTCCCAGTTCCAACAGATGTTTTTGTGCGTTTTTCTGAGATCGGACCTATTTTTATACATTTTTGAGAAGTTATGGATTTTTTTTACTAAATGATATGATTTTTTGGCCTAATTTTGTATTCTCTTATTTTTTTATTTGAAGATGGCGAAATCCCGGTTCCAACAGACTTTTTTCAAATTTTTCTAAGATCCGGAATATTTTCTACAGTTTATTTAATATGTGGTTCATTTTATAAAATGATATGATTTTTATTTATTAAGTTTGTCTACTCTTATTTTTTTGTAGAAGATGGTGATATCCCGTTTCCAACGGAATTTTTTGCGGATTATTCTGATCTCGGGGCTATTTTCTAAATTTTATGGAAGATATGTATCATTTTATTAAATGATATGATATTTATAGCATACAGTTGCATTCTCTTATTTTTTTCAGTTGAAGATAGCGATCTCCCGGTTCCAGCAGACGTTTTTGTAGAGTTTTCTTAGCATGAGACTATTTTTCTAAATTTTATGAAAGACATGTATCTTTTTATGAAATGATATGATTTTTGGCCTAATTTTGTCTTCTATTTTTTTACTTTGAAGATGGCAATCTCTCGGTTCCAATGGACATTTATGCGAGTTTATTTTGAGTTGCAAGATATTTTCTAATTTTTTTTGTATAATATGAATCTATATTTTAAATGATATGATTTTTATAACCTAATTTTTTATTTTTTAAGTCGAACATAGCAATCTCCCGGTTCCAACAGACAATTTTACGAATTATTCTGACCTTGGTGCTATTTTCAAAAAATTTCATGAAGATATGGATAGTTTAATTAAATGACATGATTTTTGGCCTAATTTTGTCTACTCTTATTTTTCAGGTAAAGATGGCGATCTTCCTGTTCCAACAGAAATTTTTGCGGATTTTTCGAAGCTCGTTGCTATTTTCTACATTTTATTGAAGATATGAATTTTTTTATTAAACGATATGATTTTTATATCCTACGTTTTTCTTCTCTTATTTTTTCAGTTGAATATTGCAAGCTACCGGTTGAGCGGTCATTTTTACTAATTTTTGTTAATTTGGGGCTATTTTCTTCATTTTATGATTTTTGGCCTAATGTTGTCTTCTCTTATTTTTCAGTTGAATATGGCATTCTCACGGTTCCAACGGAGATTTTTGCAGATTTTTTTGACCTCGAGGATATTTTCTACATTATCTGGAAGATATGGATCTTTTTATTAAATAATATGATTTTTGGCCTAATTTTATCTTCTCTTATTTTCCAGATGAAGATGTCGATCTCCCGGTTCCAACGGATATTTTTACAGATTTTTTGAGCTCTATGCTATTTTCTACATTTTTTGAAAGATATGTATCTTTAGATTAAATGATATGATTTTTATAGCCGAATTTTGTCTTTCCTTATTTTTCAGTTGACGATGCCGATCTCTCGCTTCCAACAGACATTCTAACGGATTTTTCTAAGCTCGGGGCTATTTTCTACATTTTACTGAAGATACGTCTCTTTTTATAAAATGAATGATTTTTGTAGCCTAATTTTGTCTTCTCTTATTTTTCACTTGTAGATGGCGATCTCCCACTTCCAAGGACATTTTTGCGGATATTTTTGAGCTTAGAAATATTTTTCTACATTTCCAGAAAGTTATAGATCTTTTTATTAAATGATATGATTTTGTGGCCGAATTTTGTCTTCTCTTTTTTAGTTGCAGATGGCGATATCCCATTTCCAACGGACATATGTGCGGATTTTTCTGAGCTTTAGGCTATTTTCTAAATTTTCTGGAAGATATGGATTATTACATTAAATGCTATGATTTTTATAGCCTAATTTTGTCTTCTCTTTTTTAGTTGAAGATGGCGATTTCCCGGTTACAACTAATATTTTTGCTGCTTTTTTTTGAGCTCGGAGCTATTTTTCTACATTTTCGGAAAGTTCTACATCTTTTTATTAAATGATATGATTTTTGGTCTAAATTTGTCTTCTCTTATTTTTTTCATTGAAGATGGCAATCACCCGATTCCAACTGACATATTTGTGGATTTTTCTGAGCTCCGAGATATTTTCTAAATTTTCTGTAAGATATGAATCTTTATATTAAATGATATGGTTTTTGTAGCCTAATTTTGTCTTCCCTTATTTTTCATTTGAAGACGACAATCTTTCGGTTCCAACGAAAGTTTTTGCGAATTTTACGAAGCTCAGTGCTATTTTCTACATTTTATGGAAGATATGAATTTTTTATTAAATGATATGATTTTTATATCCTTCGTTTTTATTCTCTTATTTTTTAGTTGAATATTGAGATCTACCTGTTCCAGCGGACATTATAATGATTTTTGTTAGTTTGGGGCTATTTTCCTTCATTTTATGGAATATATGGATCATTTTGTTAATTGAAATGAATTTTTCGCCTAATGTTGTCTTCTCTTATTTTTCAGTTGAAGATGTCGTTCTCACGGTTCCAACGGAGATTTTTGCGGATTTTTTGACTTAGAGGATACTTTCTACATTTTCTAGAAGATATGGACCTTTTTATTAAATAATATGATTTTTGGCCAAATTTTATCTTCTCATATTTTTCAGATGAAGATGTCAATCTCCAGGTTCCAACGGATATTTTTGCGGATTTTCTGAGCATTTTCTGTATGAAATGTATCTTTAGATTAAATGATATTATTTTTATAGCCTAATTTTTTCTTCTCTTACTTTTAGTTGATGATGGCGATATCTCGGTTCTAACGGATATTTTCTTATAAGCACGTGGCTATTTTCTACATTTTATTGAAGATACGGCTCTATTTATTAAATGCTATGATTTTTGTAGTATAATTTTGTCTTCTCTTAATTTTCATTTGAAGATGATGATCTCCCGCTTCCAACGCACATTTTTGCTGATATTTATGAGTTTGGGACTATTTTTCTACATTTTCGGGAAGTTATGAATCTTTTATTAATTGATATTATTTTTTGGCCTAATTTTGTCCTCTTCTTTTTCAGTTGAAGATGGAGATATCTCACTTCCATCGGACATTTGTGCGGATTTTTCTGAGCTCCATGCTATTTTCTAAATCTTCTGGAAGATATGTATTTTCACATTAAATGATTTGATTTTTATAGTCTAATTTTGTCTTCTCTTATTTTTCAATTGAAGATGGCCATTTCTCGGTTCCAACAGATAATTTTTGCGGCCTTTTCTGAGCTCGGTGGTATTTTTCTATATTTTCGGGAAGTTATAGATCTTTTAATTAAATGATATGCTTTTTAGGCCGAATTTTGTCTTCTCTTTTTTCATTGAAGATGGCGATGGCCGTGTTCCAACACACATTTTTGCAAATTTTTCTGAGCTCCAGGCAATTCTAAATTTTTTGTAAGATATGAATCTTTATATTAAAGGATGTGATTTTTATTGCCTATTTTGTCTTCTCTGATTTTTCAGTTGAAGATGTCGATCTCCCGGTTCCAACAGCCATTTTTGCGTATTTTTCTAGACTCAAAACTATATTCTACAGTTTATTGAAGATATGGATCTTTTTAGTAATTGATATGATTTTTACAGAGTAAGTTTGTCTTCTCTTATTTTTTTTCGTTGAATATGGTGATCTCCCGGTTCCTACGGAAATTTTTATGGAATTTTCTGAGCTCCGGGCTATTTTCCACATTTTCTGTTAGATATGGATTTTTATATTAAATGATAAGATTTTTATAGACTAATTTTGTCTTATCTTATTTCTCAGATGAAGATTGCGTCTCCCGGTTCCAACGGACATTATTGCGGATTTTTCTGAGCTCTGGGTTTTCTGTAAGATATGGATCTTTATATCAAATGATATGATTTTTATGCCCTAATTTTGTCTTCTCTTATTTTTTAGTTGAAGATGGCGATCTCCCGTTTCCAACGAAAATTTTTGCAAATTTTTCTGAAGATATGGATATTTATATTAATTGATATGATTTTTCGCCTAATTTTGTCTTCTCTTATTTTCCAGTTGATGATGACGATATTTTTATTAAATCATATGATTTTTTGGCCTTATTTTGTCATCTCTAAAATTTCAATTGAAGATGGCAATCTTTCGGTTCTAACGGACATTTTTTGTGGATTTTTCTGAGCTCCGGGCTATATTTCACATTTTCTGGAAGAAATGGATCATTTTACGCCAAAAAATGTCCGTTGAAACCGTGAAATCGCCATCTTCATCTGAAATATAAGAAAAGACAAAATTCGCAACCGAGAAATCGCCATCTTCATCTATAAAAATGTCCACTGTAACCAGGATACCGACATCTTTAACTGATAAGATTTTTATATATCATTTTCTGGTCATGGTATTTTCTACATTTTATGAAAGATAAGGATCTTGTTATCAATTGATATAATTTTTATATCCTAAATTTGTCTTCTCTTATTTTTTAGTTGAAGATGACGATCTTTTTATTAAATGATATGATTTTTTGGTCTAATTTTGTTTTCTCATATATTCCAGTTGAAGATGGCGATCTACCGATTCTAACGGAAATTTTTGCGGAAGTTTCTGAGCGTGGGGATATTTTCTAGATTTTATTTAAGATATGTGTCATTTTATTAAATAATATGCTTTTTATGGCTTAATTTTGCCTTCTCTTATTTTTCAGTTGAAAATGACCATCTCCTGGTTCCTACAGACATTTTTGCGAATTTTTCTGAGCTCTGGGCTATTTTGTACACTTTCTAGAAGATAAGAATCTTTATATCAAATGATATGATTTTTATATCCTATTTTTTCTACACTTATTTTTCAGTTGCAGATGGCGATCTCCCGGTTCCAACGGCTATTTTTGCGTATTTTTTAGTTAAAGATATGAATACTTATATTTAATGATATGATTTTTATAAGCTAAATTGTATTCTCTTATGTTTTAGTTGAAGATGGCGATCTCTCGGTACCAACAGAAATTTTTACGAATTTTTCTCAGCTCGGGACTATTTTCTATAGTTTATTGAAGATATGGATCTTTTAATTAAATGACATAATTTTATAAGACTAAGTTTGTCTTCTCTTATTTTTCAGTTGAAAATGGAATGCTCCCAGTTCGGACGAACATATTTACAGATTTTTCTGACCTCAAGCTATTTTCTACATGTTTTGGAAGATATGCATCTTTTTATTAAATGATATGATTTTTTGTCCTAATTTTGTCTTCTCTTACTTTACAGATGAAGATGGATATCTCCCAGTTACAACGGACATTTTTGCGGATTTTTCTTAGCTCTGGGCTATTTTCTACTTTTTCTAAAAGATATGGATATTTAAATTAAATAATATGATTTTTATAGCCAAATTTTGTCTTCTCTTATTTTTCAGTTAAAGATGACGATCTCACGACTGACATTTTTACGGATTTTTCTGAGCTCAGTGCTATTTTTTACATTTTATTGAAGATATGGATCTTTTTATTAAATAATATGATTTTTGAAGCCTGATTTTGTCTTCTTATTGAGATTTGTAAGAAGTGTAGGCCTATGGTTGATACCATAGCCATATATATATAATATCATATGAGAGTTACAAGTCCATTGGAACCAAAGGGACACCCACTAAGAGTGGTTTAATGGTGGATGATAGTGGGTGGAGACCAAAGGTCTCCCCCATTCATAACACTCCCCCTCATCCATCCATTCTTAGCATACGAATTCTTCAGGATCCAATACGATAATATGTGGTTGATACTGCTGGATCCAGAGTAACTGTGTTTTGCCTCGTTAAAACCTTAGCTGTGCAAAACCCAGTGAGAAAAACCAGCAGCTTAAGGAAAAAGAGTACAATACACAAATGACTCCCCCTGATCCGTACAAGCTTCAGGCTTGTAGGTCTTTTAGCCGTCGCATCCCTATATCTTTTACAAGCTTTCTAAAATTACATCTAGGCAATGCCTCTGTAACAGATCATCTAAATTATTACAAGACTGAATGTGATGTACTTCAATCTGCTTCTGCTCTTGTAGTTCGTGCATCCAAAAGAACTTGGGAGAGATGTGCTTCATCCTGTCGCCCTTGATATAACCAGCTTATAGGTGAGCTATACAAGCTGCATTATCTTCAAATAATATGGTTGGCTCAAGGTTGTCCGTCTTCAGACCGGCGGTCACTAGAATGTGATGACTGACTGAACGAAGCCAGACACATTCTCTGCTAGCTTCAGGATTACCAAGAGCTCTGAGAGGTTTGATGAGAATGCTATGGTGGTATGCTTCAAAGATTTCCAGGAGATGAACGTACCACCGAAAATGAACACCAGTCTCTGATTTCTCGGTATGTGGATCAGACCTGTAACCTGCATCCTTGGAGGTAGCGCAAAAGATGCTTTGCTCCATTCCAGTGGCTCTTTGTAGGTGTTGAACTGTATCTGGCTAGTAGGATGACTACGAACGCTATGTCGGGACGCGTGCAGGTTGTCAAATATAGTAGTACTCCAATGACACTAAGGTAAGGTACTTCAGGACCTAATGTTTCCTCCCCCTCTTCCAGTGGTCGGAATGGGTCTTTGTGTACATCCAATGATCTAACGACCATTGGTGTACTTAGATGATGGCAATTATCCATTTGGAAATTTTAAGTAATTTCCTTGTGAATGTGGATTGGTTTAACAGGATTCCTCCACTGAGGTGTTCTATTTGTAAGCCAAGACAATATTTAGTCTTGCCTAGGTCTACCATTTAGTTTGAGGCTTGCTGATATATCATCAATCTCTGCGGGAGATCTGATGAGGTTTAAGTCGTCTACATAGACGGCTATTAATACGAATCTTGTTCCCGTGGTTTTAATGAAAATACACGGGCAGACTTCATTATTGGTGAAACCTTATTGAACAAGGAATTCACTTAGTCTGTTATACCACATTTTTCCAGATTGTTTAAGACCTTATAATGATCTTTGAAGCTTAACAGAAAATACGTCCCGAGGTCTATCTTTTATTTCTGTTGGTATTTTGAAACCATCTGGAAGGTTCATATAGATATCTTTATCTATATTGCCATTTAGATATGCAGTCACAACTTCCATGAGCTGCATTTCTAGGCCTTCCATTGATGTTAAGCTTATTATGAATCGGAATGTGATCGCATCCATAACCGGGGAATATGTATCTTCATAATCTATCCCCGGTCGTTGGAAAAATCCCTGAGCTACAAGCCGTGCTTTGTAGCATACGATCTGATTATTCTCATTTCTTTTCCTTACAAATACCCAATTGTATCCCACAGGTTTTACACCTCTTGGTGTCCGGACTACTGCTCCATAGACTTTGTGTTTCAAGACTAGTCAAGCTCTACTCCCATTGCTTCGTTCCACTTTGGCCAATCATCTCTACATTTGCATTCAGCTAGAGATCGTGGATCGATATCATCGTCGCATTGAGCGATGTGAATAGCAATATCGAACACAAAGTCATCGTCGACGACAGTGCTTTTTCTTCTCAGTACCTCTCCAATATGTACGAAATTTAATGATATTTCTCCTGTAATGTCCTCTTCGGGGGATTGAATGAGGGGGGAGGTTACTGGTCTGAGCTCAGCATCATGTGGTGGGATATTCTTTATTTCTCCAGTTATTTTCCTCTTGCGAGGGAATTTATCCTTGGAGCCAGGCGGTCGTCATGTTTTTATTTAAGGTACGACCTATTCTGCCACCGGTGGATTGCACCTATCTTTGGGGATGTCAATCCTAGCTGGCGTATTAGCAGCAGGGACGTGTGATCTGATAATCTTCTGGTTATCAGTGAATTTGTACAATAGGAGATGTACTGTATTCTGAATGTGAAGGATCTTCAGGATCTCATCTTCACACAGATTCGTATGTGGATAATAATGAGACAAAGATTTAGTGTCCCAAGAAATGGTATCTGAAGCTTTAGGCTTCTTAGTTTGTGAGCCAAGTTTGGGAAAAAAAATTCGTCAAACTCACAATCTTCAAGATGAGCCTTAAATGTGTCGACCGTCAGGGGCTCAAGGTATCTAATAATGGAGGGTGAATCATACCCTACGTAGATATCAAGACGATGATGAGGACCCATTTTAGTCCTCTGTGGGGGTGCTATGGGAACATAGACTGCACAACCGAATACTCTCAAGTGAGAAATATTGGGAGGTATACCATATGCAAGCTGCATCGGCGATAAAATATGACCATTAGAGGGTCGTATTCTGATAAGCGAATGCGAAATGCAAAATGGCATGTGCCATGCATCCACAGTGCTTCACCTGATCCTTCTATTATATTATATAGTCCCTGAAATTGTAGTGACGGGACCATTATAATTAATGATGCTATTAAAATAGCATCTATCTTGAAGGTTCATGTGCGTGGAGGCACTATCCACTAGGCATTCACACTTCATCTCTAGAAAAGAATGTAAAAACTTTTTATGAAAAGTAAAACTACATTCGATTCATAATTAAGATAAAGAAGGACATAATTGAAGATACATCAAAACATTAATGATAAAGGCTGAAAAGATGATTAAATTAGCTTTAGTCAATGAGGTCGTCATTCTCGAAATACTTGGTGTTGAACCGAGTTGGAGGCTGTATATCCACCAGATTTGTTTCAGCGGAAGGCTTGCCATATAAAAATCTTGGAGGTGACCTGGAGTACGACAGACCCTGGACCAATGTCCAGTCATGCCACATCTGAGGCATTTGTCTTCCCAGTTTTTCTTGGGAGCAGACGTCTGGTTAGAGGTATTCCTCTTCCACGTATTCTTTTTCTTCCCCTCATTACTGTTGTTCCGGGGAGGAGCTCTAGTCTGCTTTTTCGTAGCTTTCCCTTGTTGATTAATCTTCCGTTGTGCTTGTTCTTCATCTTCTGGGAAGAAACCATGTGAGCTTCAGGGAGAGGAGCAGAGCCATCAGGGCGTAGGTTATGAGTGGACAGTAGGAGATCTCTGTTCTTCTCTGCCATAAGAAGGCAGGAGAGTAAATCAGAGTACCTCGTCAACTTGCGTTCACGATACTATTGCATAAGAAAAGAATCCTTCTCATGGAAAGATGTATATGTTTTCTCAAGCATGCGAGTTTTCGAGACTTGTTCACCACACAACTTCAGGCGTGAGGTGATGTTATGGAGAGCTGAGTTATACTCAGCCACGGACTTGAAGTCCTGAAGTCGGAGATTTTTCCACTCATAACATGCACGATGGAGGATAACATCTTTTTGATGTTTGTATCTGTCCTCAAGTGATGTCCATAGTTCATGAGGGTCTTCCACTGTTAGATATTCGGCCTTCGGGGTCCGATCAATATGTCGCCTAATATAGATAATGGCTTTCGCCTTCTCTATTTCGGAGACTCTAACAGTAGAAGTCCCTTCAACAGTTGTCACAGCCGTTACTGGAGGTTGAATTGTGTGACTTATGCCTTGTGAGCACAGATGGAACTTCAGGTCCAGCTGCCAGCTCAAATAATTTTTCCAGCCGCATCGAGAACATCAAAATCGACACTCGCAATCTTTGCCATTTATCTAAGAATGGAATAAGCATGAATTAATTATATATTAAAAATTAAGACATGCATATAAGTAAAACTAAACTAGTTGTGGGGATCGGCCAGTAACCACTAAAAATAATAAATGTCCGAAGTCCCTTATACATTTCTAATTACGAGAAAATTAAAATTACAATTTGGAAACCCTTGGGGGGTCCCAGCATTAGCAATTTTCCTCCGTCTTCAGGCCAAGTATCTCCGGGCATTGGCTTTTACATTTAGTTCCTCCATACATTTTCACTCAAAAGGAAAAAATGCGAGGGAAATAAATAGTGGTGACTAATAACGGCCGATCCAAAAAAAACACAACATAGTTTACCAACATTCCAGGCAGTTTATATAAGTATGCAACATCACATGCATATATAATACATTTTATTCAACATCGCATGCAATTTTATTGGATAAATATATTAAATTTACGTTTAATAGTTACTTGGACCACAGGGAAACGTCATTACCCGTTAGATTAAATTAACGAAAGAGCGGTCTCGGGATAACCCGTTAGGTTAAACTAACGAAAGAGCGGTCTCTGGATCCTTGTAATTATTGAAACATAAAATAATTTTAATTTTAATCCAATTAAAAATAAAGCGATTAATAATGAATTACACATAGATTTCAGTAATTAATTTTTAACTTGCCCCAAATACCCCAAAAGGAGTTAGTCATGCTCAATATCCTCACCCTGATTTACCCTGATTTTTCTAGATTTTCCAGAATTTTTTCGGATTTAATCCACTTTTTCCAGTAATATCTGACTTTCAGGTTTTGAAAAAGGGTTTTTATTGAAAAAGGGTTTTCAGTAATATCTCGGTTCTAAGGACATTTTGAGTATTATTCCGACTTCAGGATTGGTTTCTATATTTTCTGGAAGATATGGATTTTTTATTAAAAGATATGATTTTTGGCCTAATTTTGTCTTCTGTATTTTTCAATTAAAGATGGCGATCTCTCTGTTCTGACGGACATTTCTGCGGATTTTATAAGCTCGGTGCTATTTTCAACATTTTTATAAATGATATGATTTTTATGGACCACGTTTGTGTTGGATCTGGATCTAAGCCTAGAGGGGGTTGAATAGGCTAATAAAAATTCTCGTGAACACACGTGGAATCACAGGGAGTTATAATCAGATACAGAGTAAATAAAAGCAAACACAGGGTGTACAGCAGATTAACCCTGATTCGGTCGCCCCAACGACCTACTCCAGCCCCAAATCAATTACTATCATTAATATGTTACTGGGTACAACCGTTAAGCTCCCCGAGCCCCAACTCTCTGCTCACCCGGTTCAGTATCGCACTCACCGCAGTGTTAAATACTATTAATCTAGTAACGCTCTCTCTTGACAAGCACCAACTCGTCAAGACCCTCTTGTCTAGCCCCAACTAGACAAGACCCCAAAAGAATGAACAAGTAACCTACAAAGATCGATACATCAAGTACACGAATATAAAGTAATAAGAGTTTAGAAAAGTTCAGTTCGTGTCGGTGTCATCTCTGTCGATCAGTGCATCGTCAGCTTCACGTTGGTGCAAACGGTGTCTCAATCCGATATCTGGATCTCAAGATATAGCCCTCCGAAGTTCAATGGGCAAATCTACCCGAATCTGGTCTATGCGTAAATTAATTCTCTGTTTTATAGAATCGGCAGCAGTTTGTGTGTGCGTAAAGTATGTTTCTGCCCCGTCTTCTGAAAATTGTAGTAAATCGATCCTAGCTCAGAAAAATCCGAATAAATAATCGTTAGAATCGTGAGCTCGTCCTCTTTGACTGAAAAATAAGGAAGGGCCGATTTGGATGCTCTTGTGGAAAGGAATTTTCAGATCTTTGAAGTGCGTCCTAGGGCTTGGAATTTGATCTCTTGGACTTTGTTTCTTCAAAGATGGTGGCCTTGGTTGCTTGTTCCTCTAGGTTGAAGATGGCTTATGCTTGGATATCTAGCTTGATGATGGATGGTTCCTTATTCTTGCGGTAATGCTTGAAGACGATGAAGAACTTTGGCCATGTTGTAGAGCACTGAGTTGTGATCGTCCTGTCACAAAGGGTTCGTCGATCCGAGCTCTATGAAGAAAGTTATGCACTTTTTAGCGTTTTTTATCAAGCTCATTCTTCTTCCTACGAATTTGATGATCTCTTTGAAGCTTGGAGGATAAATTCGACCAAGATGAAGAGAAATAGTCTAGGGCCGGTCTTGCTTTTTTCTCTCTCCTTTGGATGTGCGTTTATATAGGGGGAGGTGGAAATCAATTAGGTTCTCGTAGAATCCCTTAGAATAAGGAGATTGGATGAATCCTAACTTGAATAGGATTTGAAATAATCATATGGAAGATCTCTTTCAATCACAATAGGATTTGGAGTTTAAATTGGATTTGGAGTTTAAATTGGATTTGAAGAGGATTTGAATTTGAATGGCAATGAGATTTGAGTAGGATCTCAGTTAGGATCTCATTTAATCACAAATTGATTTGCATGAGATTTGGTTCGCTCACTTTTGATATGAATGAGATCTCTCCATATCTCTCCATATTTGACCAAGTCCAAATTGCAAATGAATTGCAATTTCTCCATCACTTCGACTAAGTCTTCTTTGCATATTTCACTATCACTTTGATTAAGTCTCCCTTTAAATATTTACGTGATTGCCACTCCTGAAAGCACTTAACACACACATCAAATTGTTCACACACGTTTGTTACCATCAAACACGAAGTCATCGATCGTTGTTTCCAACTACACGTTGTATCCAACAATCTCCCCTTTTGATGACGACAAACCTATATAAGATTTGAGCAATAATGATCCAAATAATATTATCGTGACATGTGTGTGTGAAGTGCGATGAAGGAGAAAGTATGCAACAAATGTTCAAGCATTCAGACACGTTACATGCTCCCCATATAGTCATACTCCCCTTAAATATACATGCATTAATGCACAATATCACAAATCTTTTCCCAAATATTATCCACCTTTTGTTATCATCAAAAGTGTACTTGTGAAGTCAATGTCATTTCACATGCAAAACTGGTGTATTATATAAACTATAGCAAACACTTGCATGTAGTCATTCTTAGAATAAACAAGTCAAATCCAATAAAAATTATAACAAAGATTTCTACACCAACGTGTAAGTGTGATGATTAAAAATTGAAGCACATAAGGAGAACTTTTAAGAAATTCAACCAAAATCAATCCACTTTTCAATGTAAAATGATATCATTTAGGATTGATTTCCCCCATCTCATTAAAATGAGTTCAAGTTACCACACCTAAAACATAGCCTTGAGGACTCATAGATGTGGGGTGGCATTGCTTCACCAACGCTAAAGTTTACTCTTAAAGCTTATATTGGATACTCATGGGTAGTGGCGTTGCCATGGAACATATCCATTTTTCATGCATAGCTCTTTTCTTTCTTTTTCATATATATATATATATATATATATATATATATATATATATATATATATATATATATATATATTCATTTCAGTTCTTTTGAGCTCTATTTTTTATCCAAGGCAAGACACATCATATCTGTTACTCCCTAAAGACCGGCCTAGTTGATAAATGCCCACTCAAATAACCCAACAACAATTCTCATCAATGATGACCAGTTCGCTAAGGCGAAGAGGAGCTCGCCGAGTCTAATGGAAGCTCGCCCAAGCAGAGCGGCAAGATCTTCAACCGAATCAAAGAGAAGAGCCCTCCGGCTGATCTCACATTTCTACGCTAGCTCGCCCCAGAGTAGCTTGCCCCGAAGGCAGCTCGCCTACCTCTCCGCCCTGAAGCAGTTCACCCGATGAGGGAGGCGACCCACCACTAATCACAGCCAGTTTCACTACAGACAGAGTATGGCAAAGGCGCACCTAGGCGCTTCGGTGCCTAACAGTCTGTCGAAAGCGTGCCTGACATGTACGGCTCTGACATACTGACAAAAGTGCACCTGACACCACCTGACACCATCAATGCAGAAAATGTCTCTGACACCGCCCGCCACCTTATCATTTCATCACTCGAGTTTTCGACAGCTGACAAGGTGGCAAGCAACCGCCTCTCAGCTCTATAAATACCCCCTCTCCTCCAACGAGGAGGGGCTAGTTGGTTGGTTAAATCTGTAAGAAGCCCCTAACACATCTACATACATTCAAGGTCAAATATCATCTACATATCTAGGCCTTCCACATTAGTTTTCCATGCAAACGCCGATCTGACTCTAAGATCGCCATGTGTGTTTGACATTCTCCTCAAGTCATCAACTGACTTAAGCATCGGAGGGGCTGCGGGCTGACAGCCAACCCAAGCCTTTCTGACGAGTTGCTCGTCTTGCAGAAACTTCGCCCCAGCCACCAGTGGACTAGCAATCTGCATCAGCCCTCACCAACTAATGAGCAAAATTCATCAATCAGCGAGCTAATTCCACTAGACGAAGGGTGAACTCGACATCCTCATCTACGAATTGCCCTCAAGTCGTGATTAGCTTCGTCATCAACCAAATACTTGTAATCATCGTGCCCTTGATTCCCCACATTAATACAAATTCATTATGTGCGGATCTGACCCGCAACAATTGGCGCCGTCTGTTGGAACTTAGGGTCACACCCATGTCTAATCCCATACACTTCGACCCTTTCCTAACAGTGGCAAACACCCCATGAGAGACGATCCATGCCCACTCGAAGGGATTTCCCCGATGGACGTGCCCCCTGCGGGGACGATGAAGGCTATTCATGTCGTAGCCCGTGCTATCCACCAAGGCTTTGAAGCCCTTACAAAAATGACGAAGGATTGGGTATGGGTGGGTCCAGGGCATCCACCGTCCCCTTATCCCCAGCGCATGAGGCACAGCCCTCACCCCCAGATCGAAGAAGAAGCAACCGCTCGGCAAAAGGACCCCAATAAAGAGACAATGGCCAACCAAAGACATCTTGATGCGGACGTCGAAGCAGCTCAACATAGGCGACTCGATGAAGAAGTTGTTGTTCAATAAGCACTCCCATAAAGCTCCAACCCAAAATCGAAGCTCCTTCGAGTAGGCCGACTACGCGCCCTGGGGCTCAAGCTCTCGCAGGACGACCTAGGATGCAAAAATACAAGTTTTCCTTCGCTCTCACCTACCAATAAGTTTCGACTTACGTCTTTTTCAGACTTTTCTTGTGAGAAGAAGCCCCAGATCAGGGTCGGCCTAATCGCAAAGAGCGAGCTACCTTGTTGCAAGCAAAGATCCAGGGCAGGCTTCCGAGCTGCGCCCCCAAAAGGTTGCCAAGGGCTTGGGACAAGCTGCATAACGTGACCCTTCCCTGTCATAGACCCAGTGCGAGCTTCGAAATTACACCCCCAAGAGGGCATCCTCAGATGAATGTTGTCCTCGACAGAGGTCATCCTCCCCCCGACAGGTCGTCCATGGGTCCAGGGCAGGTTTTCAGACTGCGCCCCCACCCAAGCAGGTTTTATTCTATCTACGACTTGCATCATTACATTTCGACTTACAAACTTTTCGAGTTTTCTCTTGTGTGTGAGAAATCACAAGTCGAGATCGGGTCGACTATGAGCCCCAGGTTTTATTCTATCTCCAACTTGTGTCGTTACGTTTTGACTTACACACTTTTCGAGTTTTCTCTAGTGTACGAGAAATCACAAGTCGAGATCGGGTCGACTATGTACCCCAAGTTTATTCTATCTCCGATTTGTATCATTACGTTTCGACTTACACACTCTTCGAGTTTTCTCTTGTGTGCGAGAAATCACAGGTCAAGATCGGCCCGATCCTTGGAGGCGAGCTGACTCGCCATAAACCACACCTCCGGGGCAGGTCTCTGAGTCGCAAGCCCGAAGGGTCTCCAAGGTCTTGGAGCGAGCTACGCACCTTAACCCTCCCCTACCAAGATCCAGGGCAAGCTTACAAGCTGCGCCCCCAAAGGCGCATGGGGCATAGGACCCCCAGGGGTGCTTAAAGGGCCACACCCCCGACTCACCCTCTTGAAGCCCTCCTGGGCATGTCATGGCCTGACTATCCATAGCAGGTCGGTCCTCGCTATCTAAACCGAAGAAGAGAACGAGCTACCTCGCAGAAAAGATCTGGGGCAGGCTTTCTAGCTGCACCCCCGAAAGGTCGCCAAGGGCTTGGGGTAGGCTGCGTAACTCGACCCTTCCATGTCAGAGATCCAAGGCAGACTTCGGAACTACACCCCCGAGAGGACATCCTCAGGTGAAGATTGTCCTCGACGAATGTCATCCTCCCTCGACAGGTCGTCCATAGGTCCGGGGCAGGTTTCCGGACTACGCCCCACCCGAACAGTCTTCATTCTCTCTCGCGTACCGTTAAGTTTCGACTCACGTCCTCTTCAAACTTTCTTTGTGAGAAAAGCCACATGTCAGGGTCGGCCTAATCGCAAAAAGCAAGCTGCCTTGCTGCAAGCAATGATCCGGAGCTGGCTTCTAAGCCGCACCCTTGAAAGATCGCCATGGGCTTGGGGCAGGCTACGTAACTCGACCCTTTCCTGTTAGAGACCCAGGGCGGGCTTCGGAACTGCGCCTCTGAGAAGGCGTCCTCATGTGAAGGTTGTCCTCGGCGAAGGTCATCCTCCCTCGACAGGTCGCCCATGGGTTCGGGGAAGATTTTCGGACTGCGCCCCTACCCAAGCAGTCTTCACACTATCTCCGACGTATGTTAATATGTTTCGAATCATGCACTCTTTGTGTTTTGGAGATATGAAAAACCCTAGATCGAGATCGGCATGATCACTAGGGGTGTGCTATTTCACCATGCACGAACTCCGAGGCAAGCTTACGAGCTGCGCCTCGATAGGTCACCCAGGCTTACGAAGCTCGCTACCAAACAAAAGGTAGAAATATATTCTCTAAAAATATTTCTAACGTGTCTACTCAACATTTAGTGCCTCTTCTGGCCAAAGATCGTCCACACTAAATGCTGGGGGCAATTTTTACGCCCTAAAGACCGGCCTAGTGGATAACGGCCCACTCAAATAACCCAACAACAATCCTCATCAATGAGGACCAGTTCGCCAAGGTGAAGAGGAGCTCGCCAAGTCTTAGGGAAGCTCGTCCAAGCAGAGTGGCAAGCTCGTCAACCGAATCAAAGAGAAGAGCCCTCCGGTTGATCGTACATGTTCTACGCTAGCTCGCCCCAGAGTAGCTCGCCCCGGATGCAACTTGTCTACCGCTCTGCCCCGAAGCAGTTTTCCCGATAAGGGAGGTGACATGCCACTAACATCACTGCCAGTTTCACTACAGACAAAGTCTGGCAAAGGCGCACCTGGCCGCTTCGTAGCCTGAAAGCCTGCCAAAAGCGCACCTGGCTGCTTCGTAGCCTGAAAGCCTGCCAAAAGCGCACCTAACATTTATGGCTCTGACAGACTGACAAAAGTGCACCTGACACCACCTTACACCATCAATGCGGAAAATATCTCTAACATTGCTCGCCACCTTGTCGTTTCACCACTCGAGTGCCAGCTGGGTTGATTCGACATCTGACATGGTGGCAATCAACCGCCTCTCAGGCCTATAAATTCCTCCTCTACTCCAACGAGGAGAGGGGCTGGTTGGTTGGTCAAATCTGTAAGAAACCCCTAACACATCTACATACATTCAAGGTCAGATATCCTCCACATATTCGGGCCTTCCACACTAGTTTGACAAGCAAGCATCGATCTGCCTCTAAGATCGCCCTATGTGTTCGACTTTCTACTCAAGTCATCAACTGATTTAAGCATCTGAGGGGCTACAGGCTGATAGCCGGCCCAGCCTTTCTGACGAGTTGCTCGTCTTGCTTGAACTTCTCCCCAGCCACAAGCAAACTAGTGATCTGCCGCAACCCTCACCAACTGACGAGTGACCTTCATCAATCAGCGAGTTAATTCCACCAGACGAAGGGCAAACTCGACATCCTCATCTACGAATCGCCCTCAAGTCACGATTAGCCTTGTCATCAACCAAATACTTGTAATCATCGTGCCCTTGATTCCCCACATTAATACAAATTCATTGTGTGCGGATCTGACCCGCAACAATATCCCTTAAATTTTTCAGTTATTTTTCATCCTACATTCACTTTCCAATATTTGATAAAATATATCTCCAATTGTACAACAACATTTAATGCTTGTGGAAGTGAAAGTGTATGTGTAGAAATCGAACATGTCATGGTTATTTAGAAAAACAAACATGCACATGTAGCTATAACAATAATACATCAATTTCTACATGGATATGAATCTCATTCATTAAAACCAATTTAATGATTCAAAAGAAGATACACATTAAGCACAATTTTTGTAGCTTTTTGTATTTTCATTTTTTTGTTTTGTGTTTATAAAGAACTAAAGCATCCTCACAAATGAACTAGCACACAAACAAAATCAAATCAAGCACACAAACAAAACAAATGTATCCATTACGCTCAATCAAGAAAATATACCTTCGCGATGTCGTTTGGCTAAGGAACTTTTTAATGAAATGCGACGTCTAATCCATAGTTCCTCGCCACTCCATATTACCTACACGGAAGATGTTACGTGACCTTGGAATCCAACAAGGTCCACTCACGTTAGTTATCAAACTCTTAGGAACCCAAATTTGTTTAAACATTATGTTTTGGTTCATATATTTGCAATAAAGAGAAGTATGACTAACACAACCACATGTAAAGCACTTTGTATGAATATTTCTAGCTTTTGTTATCTCAATGTGAACTTTTCTATATTTTGACTTTTCAACCCGTTTCAAATCATGTTCAAGTCCACGCATATTATTCCCATATATTTGGTTTCCAAGAATTATATCCAAAGATTGTTTTTCCACACCAAATTTCTTAATTGTCAATTCTAGGTTCGTGACTTTAGATTTCAAAATAGTATTTTCGTACACAGGCAAAGTGCATTTACTAATGAAATCTTTCTTATTGTCCTCTTCATTCTTTTTCATGTTTTCAGCTTTCTTTTCAAAATCAATTATTTTTTCTTTAAGCTCATTATTTAGCATGCACATCTTTTCAATAAGCTCTTTATTTTCAGTTTCTAGCTTAATCAGTTTTTCTTTATACATGCTATTTTCTTTTAATAAAGTGGGACAAATAAGACATTAAACTTTTTCATGCAAGCTAGATTTTTTCTTTTTCAACATGGTGATGGTAGACTTACATGTAACAACTTTTTCTTTCAGATTATCAATCTCTTTAGACATGTCACAATTTTCTTGTTGCAATTTAAAGTTACCATTCCTATAGCAATCTAAAGTAGATCTATCTCATCAATTTTATCTTGCATTCCCTCACAAATATTCCAAAGTTCAACTTTAGTGCAAGATTTTACCTCATCGTGCTTTTCCATTAAGCTGAGTGAGGAGTGTGCAGTCTCCTCCTGAGTTTCATCTTCGCTATCCATATCCCACGTTATTGCTAAAGATTTTCCTTTCTTTTCCGTGACGTTATTCTTTTCTTATGGGCAATTCCTCATGAAGTGTCACTTCTTCCTGCATTTAAAACATTCCATTTTATTAGTAGTATTCTGTTCAGAGGAATTTCTAGCAGGATTATATTTGTTAAATCGACTAAACCTTTGCTCCATCTCAGCTCTTCCTTGGTTGGGATTGATGTATCTTCTTAAGTTTCTGACCATTAGTGCTTGCTCCTAACCAAGACCAACATCGTCATCTTCCTTAGCTTGAAGAGATAGTGGTTTGGGAGCCTTGGTCTCTGGTTTCTCTCTTGATTCAATACTCTGTAGTTCAAGCTCATGGGATATTAAGTTATCTATCAAGTCATCCACTCTCATCTTTGATAGATCTTTAGCTTCTTGAATGGATGCGACTTTAGGATAGAAGGAGCTCGACAACGCTCTCAAGATCTTCCTCATCTGCTCCAAACTAGAGTATGGCTTACCAAGGGAGCTAGACTTTGTAGACGATGTCTGTGAACCTCACAAACATATCTTTGATGGATTCTGATGGAAGCACGCGGAAGCTCTCATATTCTGTACTCAGCAAAGAAAGTCTGGACTCCTTCACCTGCGACGTTCCCTCATGCGTCACCTCCAGCGTATGCCATATTTCTTGCGCAGTTAAACATTGTGAGATACGATTAATTCAGCTTTATCCAAAGAGCAAATAAGTGCATTCATAGCTCTACCGTTCAATGAATAAAGTTTTTTTATCAGCAACATCCCATTTTTCTTTTGGTTTTAGAATTTCAATATCTTCAATTTTAATAGTGGGGTGTTCATATCCTTTTTCAACAATGTCCCACACATCATAATCAATAGACACTGAGTAACTTTAATTCTTGCTTTCCAATAGGCAAAGGCTACTCCATTAAACTTAGGGGGTCGGACAATAGACTGTCCTTCAGCCAATGCTGAATCAGAGATATTCATGGTTAATCTAGCATAGATCTTCTAACATGCTCTGATAACACTTGTTGGATCTGGATTTAAGCCTAGAGGTGGGTGAATATGCTAATAAAAATTCTTGTGAACACACAAGCAATCACAGGCAGTTATAATCAGATGCAGAGTAAATAAAAGCAAACACAGAGTGCACAGCAGATTTACCATGGTTCGGTCGCCCCAACGACCTACTCCAGCCCCAAAGCAATTACTAGCATTAATATGTTACTGGGTACAACCGTTAAGCTCCCCAAGCCCCAACTCTCCGCTCACCCGGTTCAGTACCGCACTCACCAAAGTGCTAAACACTATTAATTTAGTAACGCTCTCTCTTGACAAGCACCAACTCGTCAAGACCCTCTTGTCTAGCCCCAACTAGACAAGACCCGAAAAGAATGAATAAGTAACCTACAAAGATCGATACACAAAGTACACGAATATAAAGTAATAAGCGTTTAGAAAAGCTTAGTTCATGTCGGTGTCATCGTCTCTGTCGATCAGCGCGTCGTTAACATCACGCTAGCACAAACAGTGGCTCAATCCGATTTCTGGATCTCAAGATATAGCCCTCTGAAGTTCGATATGCAAATCTACCCGAATCTGGTCTGTACGTAAATCAAGTCTCTGTTGTGCAGAATCGGCATGTGTAAAGTATGTTTCTACCCCGTCTTCCAGAAATTATAGTAAATCGAACTGAGCTCAGAAAAATCCGAATAAATACTTTTTGGAATCGTGAGCTCGTTCTCTTCATTGAAAAATAAGAAAGGGCCGATTTGGATGCTCTTGTGGAAAGAAATTCTCAGATCTTTGAGGTACGTCATATGGCTTGCAATTTGATCTCTTGGACTTTGTTTCTTCAAAGACGGTGGCCTTGGTTACGCGAAGTCATCGATCGTTGTTTCCAACTACACGTTGTATCTAACAGTTTGTCTTCTCTTAATTTTTCTATTGAAGATGGTGTCTTCTTGGTTCCAATGGAAATTTTTGCGGATTTTTCTTATCTTGGGGCTGTTTTTCTACATTTTCTGGATACTTTTATGAAATGATATGATTTTTTTGGCCTAATTTTGTCATCTCTATTTTTCCGATGAAGATCACTATCTCCTAGTTCCAACAAACATTTTTGCAGATTTTTCTAAGCTAGGGATATTTTCTACACATTCTGGAAAATATGGATCTTTATATTAAATGATAGGTTTTTATAGCCTAATTTTGTCATCTCTTATTTTTTAGTTGAAGATAGCGGTCTTTCGGTTCCAACTTACTTTTTACGTATTATTCTGACCTTGGGGCTATTTTCTAAATTTTCTGGAATATATGTATCTTTTTATTAAATGATATGATTTATGGCCTAGTTGAAGATGATGATCTCTCATAGGGGTGGCAATTCAGGCCGGCCCGGTCTTATCGGGCCGTGCCGGCCCGGCCCGGTTTTCTTAAAGGACCGGCCCGGCCCGGCCCGATAAGACTTCGGGCCATTCCGGTGCGGCCCGGGCACGGTCCGATAAAAATTCGGGCCGCCCGGCCCGGTCCGATATGGTTGAAAAAATTATGTATGTGAGATTAATATCCATCTTCAAAGTTCATGTTTGGTCTGGTTATTTTATGGAGTAAGTACACACAAATTAGATGTTACTAAGAATTATAACTACGGATGATTTTTCAACTTCAAATTAAAGTAATTAACTGTAGGGAGTACTAAATAGTATACAATGATGAGAACCTCTCGTCAGGTCGGGGATTATATAGAAACAGAATACGAATTGAAAAAGAATACGAATTAGTACTCATTAATATGAAATGAACTATTGAAGTGGAACGGTCAAGCAAACTCAAAAGGATTTCGTGCCGTGCCGTGCCGCCCAATGGGCCGAATAGCTTGGCCCGAGTCTGGCACGAAAATGAACCGGGCCGTGCTGGCCCGGTCCGATAAGGATTTCGGGCCAAAATTACCGGCTCAGGCCCGGTCTTATCGTGTCGTGCCCGTGCCGTGCTATCGTGCCGGGCCAAAAATTTCCACCCCTAATCTCTCAACAGACAGTTTGCGTAATTTTCTAAGCTCAATGCTATTTTTTTACATTTTATTGAAGATGTGGATCTTTTTATTAAATGAAATGATTTTTGTAGCCTAATTTTGTCTTCTCTTATTTTTTTAAGTTGAACATGGTGATCTCCCGGTTCCAACGAACATCATTTTGGATTTTTCTGAGCTCGAAACTATTTTTCTACATTTTAAGGAAGTTATGGTTCTTTTTATTAAATGATATGATTTTTTGGCCTAATTTTATCTTCTCTTATTTTTTATTTGAAGATGGCAAACTCCCGGTTCTAACATATATTTTTACAGATTTTTCTGAGCTCAGGAATGTTTTCTACAGTTTATTGAAGATGTGGTTCATTTTATTAAATGATATGATTTTTATAAACTAAGTTTGTCTTCTCTTATTTTTCAGTTGAAGATGGTGATATCCTATTTCCAACGGAATTTTTTGCAGATTTTTTTGATCTCGGGGCTATTTTCTAAATTTTATGGAAGATATGTATCTTTATAATAAATGATATGATTTTTATAGACTAAGTCTGTCTTCTCTTATTTTTCTGTTGAATATGGCGATCTTCCTGTTCCAACGGACTTTTTTGTGAATTTTCTGATCTATATGCTATTTTCTATATTTTCTGTAAGATATGTATCTTTATATTAAATTATAGGATTTTTATAACCAAATTTTGTCTTCCCCTATTTTTCAATTGAAGATGGCGATCTCCTGGTTATAATGGACATTTTTGTTGATTTTTCTGAGCTCGGTGTTATTTTTTTCATTTTCTTGAATAAATGGATATTTTTATCAAATGATATGCTTTTTATAGTCTAATTTTGTCTTCTCTTTTTTTAGTTAAATATGTTGATCTTTCGATTCTAATGGACATTTTAGCGGACTATTCTGAGTTCGGTGCTCATTTTCTACATTTTCTCGAAGATATGGATATTTTTATTAAATGATATGATTTTTTGCCTAATTTTGTCTTCTCTTATTTTTTTCGTTAAAGATGGCGATCTGCCGGTTTCAAGGACATTTTTGTGGGATTTTATGAGCTCCGCACTATTTTCTACTTTTTCTGTAAGATAAGATTATTTATATTAAATCTTTTGATTTTTATAGCCTAATTTTGTCTTCTTTTATTTTACAGTTGAAAATGGCGATCTCCCGATTCCAACATATATTTTTAGGAATTTTTTGAGCTCGGTGCTATTTTCTACATTTTATTGGAGACATGGATATTTTCATTAAATGATATAGTTGTTATAGCCTAAATTTGTTCTCTTATTTTTCAGTTGAAGAAGACGATCTCCCGGTTCCAACAAACATTTTATGGGTCATTTTATTAAATGATTTGTTATTTCTACACTAAGATTGTCTTCTCTGATTTTTCAGTCGTAAATGGCGATCTCCTGGTTCAAACAGGCATTTTTGCAGATTTTTCTCACTACGAGACTATTTTCTACATTTTCTGAAAGACAGATCTTTTCATTAAATGATATGATTTTTGGCATAATTTTATCTTCTCTTATTTTTTTAGTTGGAAATAGCGATCATCCGGTTCAAACGGACATTTTTGCAGATTTTTTTGAGATTGGATCAATTTTCTACATTTTATGTAAGAAATGGATCTTTTCATTAAGTGATATGATTTTTATAGCATAAGTTTGTCTTCTCTTATTTTTTTCAGTTGAAGATCGTGATCGCCCGGTTCCAACGAACATTTTTGCAGATTTTTCTTAGCTCGGGACAATTTTTCTACATTTTCTGGAAGATATGGATCGTTTGATTAAATGATATGATTTTTGGCCTAATTTTGTCTTCTCTTATTTTTTTTCAATTGAAGATTATGATTACAACAGACATTTTTGATCATTTTCCTGAACTCTGAGCCATTTTCTAAATTTTCTGTAAGATATGAATCTTTATATTAAATAATATGATTTTTATAGCCTAAGTTTGCCTTCTCTTATTTTTAAGTTGAATATTACGATCTCCAGGTTCCGACAGACATTTTTGTTAATTTTTCTGAGCTCTTAGTTATTTTCTATATTTTCTGAAAGATAGATCTTTTTATTAAATGATATGATTTTTGGCCTAATTTTGTCTTCCCTGATTTTTCAGTTGAAGATGGAGATCTCCCGATTTCAACGTTCCTTTTTGCGGATTTTTCTCAGCTCCAGGCTAATTTCCACATTTTCTAGAAGATATGGATCGTTTTATTAAAAGATATGATTCTTTGGCCTAATCTTGTTTTCTCTTATCTTCATATTACTGATGGGGATCTCCTGGTTCCCACAGATATTTTTAAGTATTTTTCTGAGCTACAGGTTATTTTCGACATTTTCTGGAAATTATGGTTATGTATTTTATATGATATGATTTTAAGGCCAAATTTTATCTTCTCTTATTTTCCAGCTGAATTTGGCAATCTCCCTGATGCAACGGACATTTTTGCGGATTTTCTGTGTTCCGAGCTATTTTCTACCTTTTATTGAAGAAATAGATCTTTATATTAAATGATATGGTTTTATGGCGTAATTTTGTCTTCTCACATTTTTAAGTTGAATATGTCATTCTCCCAATTCCAACGGAATTTTTTGTGGATTGTTCTGAGCGCGGGGATATTTTCTAGATTTTATTAAAGATATGGATCATTTTATTAAATGATATGATTTTTATGGTCTAATTCTGTCTTCTCTTATTTTTCAGTTGAAAATGGCCATCTCTTGGTTCCAATATACATTTTTGCGAATTTTTCTGAGCGCGAAGCTCATTTATACATTTTCTGGAAGATATGTATCATTTTATTAAATGATATGATTTTTTGGCCTAATTTTATCTTCGCTTATTTTTCAATTGATGATGTCGATCTCCGGTTCAAACGAATATTTTTATGTATTTTTCATTTAAAGATATGAATCTATATATTAAATGATATGATTTTTATAGCTTAAATTGTATTATCTTATTTTTCAGTTGAAGATGACGATCTCTCGGGTCCAGTGGACATTTTTGCGGATTTTTCAAAACTCACGGCTATTTTCTATAGTTTATTGAAGGTAAAGATCATTTAATTAAATGAAATGCGTTTTATAGAATAACGTTGTCTTCTCTTATTTTTTTCAGTTGACAATGCAATCTCTCGATTCGGACAAACAAATTGGCGGATTATTCAGACCTCGAGACAATTTTCTACATTTCTGAAAGATATGAATCTTTTTATTAAATTATATGACTTTTTGGCCTAAATTTGTCATCTCTTACTTTTCAGATGAATATGGCAATCTTCCTGTTCCAACAGACTTTTTGTGGATTTTTCTTAGCTCCGGGATATTTTCTACATTTTCTGTAAGATATGGATCTTTAGATTAAATGATATGATTTTTATAGCCAAATTTTGTCTTCTCTTATTTTTCAGTTGAAGATGATGATCTCCCGATGGGTGTTTTGCGGATTTTTTTCTAAGCTCAAATCTATTTTTAAATTTTTATTGAAGATATGGATTTTTTATTAAATGATATGATTTTTGTAGCCTAAATTTTGTCTTCTCTTATTTTTTCCGTTGAACATGGCGATCTCCCGGTTTCAACAGACATCTTTTCGGCTTTTTCTGAGCTCAGAACTATTTTTCTACATTTTTGGGAAGTTATGGAACTTTTTATTAAATGATATGAATTTTTGCCCTAATTTTGTCCTCTCTTATTTTTTATTTGAAGATGGCAAATTCCTGTTTCCAACAAACATTTTTGTAGATTTTCTGAGCTTGGGAATATTTTCTATAGTTTATTGAAGATGTGGTTCATTTTATTAAATGATATGATTTTTTTTGACTAAGTTTGTCTTCTCATATTTTTCAGTCGAAGATGGTGCTATTCCATTTCCAATGGAATTTTTGTGAATTTTTCTGATCTCAGGGCTATTTTCTAAATATTATGGAAGATATGTATCTTTTTATTAAATGAAATGATTTTTACTGCATAAGTTTGTCTTCTCTTATTTTTCAGTTAAAGTTGGTGATCTCCTTGCTCCAACAGACATTTTTGCGGATTTTTTTGAGTTCACGACTATTTTTCTACATTTTCTGGAAGATATGTATCTTTATATTAAATGATATGATTTTTGGACTAATTTTGTATTCTCTTATTTTTTTTGTTAAAGATGGCGATCTCCTTGTTCTAACGGACTTTTTGCAGATTTTTCTAAGTCCGGGCAATTTTCTACATTTTATGTAAGATTTGGATCTTTATATTAAATGATATGGATTTTTATAGTATATTTTTTGTCTTCTCTTATTTTTTTCAGTTGAAAATGGCGATCTCTTGGTTTCATCGATGGTTTTTGCGTATTTTTCTGAGCTCGGTGCTATTATATATATTTTTTGAAAGATAAGGATCTTTATATTAATTGATATGATTTTTGTTGCCTAATTTTGTCTTCCCTTATTTTTCAGTTGATGATGGCGATCTTTTTATTAAACGATATCATTTTTTGGCCTAATTTTGTCTTCTCAAATATTCAGTTGAAGATAGCGATCTTCTTGTTCTAACGGACATTTTGTCGGATCTTTCTAAACTGTGCACTATTTTTCACATATTTTGGAATATATGGAACATTTTATTAAATGATATCAGAGAAGATAAAATTTGGCCAAAATGTCCGTTAAAACCGGGAAAATGCCATCTTCAACTGAAATATAAGAGAAGACGAAATTTGGAACTGGGAAATCGCCATCTTCATCTATAAAAATGTCTGTTGTAACCGAAAAATCGCCATCTTCAGCAGATAAGATATCTATATATCATTTTCTGAGCATGGTGCTATTTTCTATATTTTATGAAAGAAATTTATCTTTTTATTAATTGATAAGATTTTTATAGCCTAAGTTTGTCTCCTCTAATTTTCCAGTTAAAGCTGGAATCTTTTTATTAAATGATATAATTTTTAGCCTAATTTTTTCTTCTCTAATAGTCCAGTTGAAGATGGTGATCACCTGGTTCCAACAGACATTTTTGTGAATTTTTTGAGCTCCAGGCTATTTTCCACATTTTTGGAAGATATGTATCATTTTATTAAATGATATGCTATTTTGGCCTAATTTTATCTTCTTTTATTTTTTTATTTGAAGATGGCGATCTCCGGGTTCCAACGGATATTTTTGCAGAATTTTCTGAGCTCGGGGTTATTTTGTACACTTTCTGGAAGATAAGAATCTTTATATTAAATGATATGATTTATATATCCTATTTTTTGTTCTTATTTTTCAGTTAAAGATGGCAATCTTCCTGTTCGAACGGACATTTTTGTGGATTTTTCTGATCTCCTTGCTATTTTCTACATTTTATTAAAGATATAGATCTCTTTATTAAATGACAAGATTTTTATGGCCCAACTTTTGTCTTCTCTTATTTTTCATTTGAAGATGGAGATCTCCAGGTTCCAACGGACATTTTTACGGATTTTTCTTAGCTTTGGCTTTTTTCTACATTTTCTGGAAGATATGAATCTTTTTATGAAATGAAATGATTTTTCGGCCTAATTTTGTCTTCTCTTTTTTCAGTTGAATATTGCGATCTCCCAGTTCCAACGGACATTTATGCAGATTTTTCTGAGCTCGGTGCTATTTTGTACATTTATGGTCGATATGTATCTTTTCATTAAATGATATGTTTTTTGTCCTAATTTGTCTTCTTTTATTTTTCAGTTGCAGATGGCGATCTCTTGGTTCCAACGGACATTTTTTCGGATTTTTCTGAGCACCGAGCTATTTTCTACATTTTCTGTATGATACGAATCCTTATATTAAATGATATGATTTTTATAACCTAATTTATCTTCTCTTATTATTCAGTTGAAGATGGCGATCCCCTGGTTCCAACAAACATTTTTGCGGATTTTTCTGAACGATTTTTCTACATTTTTGGGAAGTTATGGAACTTTTTATTAAATGATATGAATTTTTGCCCTAATTTTGTATTCTCTTATTTTTTAATTGAAGATGGCAAATTCATGTTTCCAACATACATTTTTGTAGATTTTCTGAGCTTGGGAATATTTTCTATAGTTTATTGAAGATGTGGTTCATTTTATTAAATGATATGATTTTTATTGACTAAGTTTGTCTTCTCATATTTTTCAGTCGAAGATGGTGCTATTCTGTTTCCAATGGAATTTTTGTGAATTTTTCTGATCTCAGGGCTATTTTCTAAATATTATGGAAGATATGTATCTTTTTATTAAATGAAATGATTTTTACTGCATAAGTTTGTCTTCTCTTATTTTTTTAGTTAAAGTTGGCGATCTCCTTGATCCAACCGACATTTTTGCGGATTTTTCTGAGTTCGCGACTATTTTTCTACATTTTCTGGAAGATATGTATCTTTTTATTAAATGATATAATTTTTGGACTAATTTTGTATTCTCTTATTTTTTTTTCTTTAAAGATGGCGATCTCCTTGTGCTAACGGACTTTTTGCAGATTTTTCCGAGTCCGGGCAATTTTCAACATTTTCTGTAAGATTTGGATCTTTACATTAAATGATATGATTTTAATAGTAAATTTTTTGTCTTCTCTTATTTTTTCAGTTGAAGATGGCGATCTCTCGGTTTCACCGAAATTTTTTGCGTATTTTTCTGAGCTCGGTGCTATTATATATATTTTCTAAAAGATAAGGATCTTATTTTCTGAAAGATAAGAATCTTTATATTGATTGATATAATTTTTGTTGCCTATTTTTTTCTTCTCTTATTTTTCAGTTGATGATGTCGATCTTTTTATTAAACGATATCATTTTTAGCCTAATTTTGTCTTCTCATATATTCGGTTGAAGATAGTGATCTTCTGGTTCTAACGGACATATTTACGGATCTTTCTAAACTTCGGACTATTTTTCACATATTCTGGAAGATATGGAACATTTTATTAAATGATATCAGAGAAGACAAAATTAGGCCAAAAGTGCCCGTTGAAACCGGGAAAACGCCATCTTCAACTGAAATATAAGAGAAGACAAAATTTGGAACTGGGAAATCACCATCTTCATCTATAAAAATGTCTGTTGTAACAGAAAAATCGCCATCTTCAACAGATAAGATTTCTATATATCATTTTTTGAGCCTGGTGCTATTTTCTATATTTTATGAAAGAAATTTATCTTTTTATTAATTGATAAGATTTTTACAGCCTTAGTTCCTCTAATTTTCCAGTTAAAGATGGAATCTTTTTATTAAATGATATAATTTTTAGCCTAATTTTTCTTCTCTAATATTCCAGTTGAAGATGGTGATCACCCGGTTCTAACCGACATTTTTGCGAATTTTTTGAGCTCCGGGCTATTTTCCACATTTTTGGAAGATATGTATCATTTTATTAAATGATATTTTATTTTGGCCTAATTTTATCTTCTTTTATTTTTTATTTGAAGTTGGCGATCTCCCGGTTCCAACGGACATTTTTGCAGAATTTTCTGAGCTCGGTGTTATTTTGTACACTTTTTGGAAGATAAGAATCTTTAAATTAAATGATATGATTTTTATATCCTATTTTTTGTTCTAATTTTTCAGTTAAAGATGGCAATCTTCCTGTTCGAACAGATATTTTTGTGGATTTTTCTGATCTCCTTGCTATTTTCTACATTTTATTAAAGATATAGATCTCTTTATTAAATGACTGTTGTAAACTTGGTGGCTACGGAACCCGTAGCCATGTATTTATAGTAATAGGGTTACATAATGGGTGGATACCCAATACACAGTTGGGCCTCCAAAAGCCCGTTTATAACACTTCCCTTATCCATCCATTGTTGTAAGCCGTAATGAGCGCTTCAGGGTTCATAGAGCTTATCTGACCATGGGGCTATGGATACTTCTGGATCCTAAGTTAAGAGTTCTTGTAGATCTCTCAACTGTCTCATCCCAATTCCTAATACAAGTTTTCTAAAGGTACTGCGATGTAAATCTTCAGTAAATAGATTTACCAGGTTGTTGCAAGACTGGATTTGCTAGATGTCGATCTGGTTGTCTACTTGTTGCTCATGTGTCCAGAAGAGCTTGGGGAAATGTGCTTCGTCATGTCACCTTTGATGTAACCACCTTGTAGTTGAGCTATGCATGCAGCATTGTCTTCGTACATGGTGGTTGGTCTAAGATCTCCCATCTTCAGGCCGGTAGTCACGAGGATGTGGTGGATGACTGATCGAAGCCAAAAGCATTCTCTGCTAGCTTCGTGGAACGCAATGAGCTTAGAGTGGTTGGATGAGGTCGCTGTTGAAGTCTGCTTCACGGATCTTCATGAGATGGCTGTCCCATCGTTTGTGAATACGAAACCGGTCTGGGACTTTGCGGTGTGTGGGTCAGACGGGTATCCTACATTTGCATAACCGACTAAGTCGGAGGATACACCTTTCTTGAAGTATAGTCCCAGGTCTACAGACCATAGGAGGTAGCGCAAAAGGTGCTTCACTCCGTTCCAGTGGTGCTTTAAGGGTGCTAAACTGTATCTGGCCAGTAGGTTAACTACGAACGCTATGTCGGTACGCGTGTAGTTTGACAGGTATATGAGTGCTCCAATTGCACTCAGGTAGGGTACTTCAGGACCCAGTGCTTCCTCCCCCTCTTCCAGCGGCCGGAAGGGGTCCGTATTAACATCCAATGATCTAACAACCATTGGTGTACTAAGCGGATGACATTTGTCCATAATGAAGTTTTTCAGCAACTTCTTTGTGTATGTGGATTGGTGCAACAGGATTCCTCTGCTTAGGTGTTCAATTTGTAAGCCTAGGCAGAACTTCGTTTTGCAAAGGTCTTTCATCTCAAAAGTCTGTGTGAGACTCTTGGATATCTCAGCTATCTCTTCGGGAGATCCGATGATGTTCAGGTCGTCTACGTAGATGGCAATGATTACGAATCATGTTCCCTTTGCTCTTATGAAGATGCAAGGGCAGACTTCATTAGTTGTGAATCCTTGTTGCACTAGGAATTCACTGAGTCTGTTGTACCACATTCTCCCCGACTGTTTTAGACCATACAGTGATCTTTGGAGTTTGAAAGAATAGACGTCCCGAGGTCTTTCTGTCATTTTTGTCGGTAGTTTATATCCGTCTGGGATTCTCATATAGATATCCTTATCTATATTTCCATATAGGTATGCAGTCACAACGTCCATGAGCTGCATATCTATGCCTTCCTTAGTAGATAGGCCAATAATGAAACGAAAAGTGATCGCATCCATGACCGGGGAATATGTATCATCATAATTTATTCCTGGTCGTTGGAAAAAGCCTTGTGCAACAAGGCGCGCTTTGTAGCGTACGATCTCATTATTTTAGTTTCTTTTTCTCACGAATACCCATTTGTATCCCACAGGTTTAACACCCTTTGGTGTTAGGACTACAGTTCCAAAAACGTTGCGCTTCGAGAGTGAGTCCAGCTCTACTCCTATTGCCTCGTTCCACTTTGGCCAATCTTCTCTGCGTTTACATTCTGCTAGAGAGCGTGGATCGGTCTCATCGTCGTATTCAGTGACATGATTGGCAATAATGAGCGCGAAGTTATCATCGATGATTGTACTTTTTCTGTCCAGTACCTCCCCAGTACGTACATAGTTTAATGATATTTCTCATATATTTTTCTCTTCAGGGGTTTTTAGGAGGGGAGAGGTATTTGAGCTGAGCTCATCATCCTGTGGCGGTATCGTTATCATTGCTCCAGGATTTTTCCTCTTTCGAGGGTTTTTATCTTTGGAGCCTGGGGGTCGTCCTCTCTTTTGTTGAGGTACGGTCGCGTCTGCTGCAGGTGGATTGCATCCATCTTTGGGTATGTCAATCCTAGTTGGCGTGTTTGCAGCAAGGACGTGTGATCTGACAATCTTCTGGTTGTCAGTGAATTTGTCCGATAAATGTGAACTGTATTTTGTATTTGAAGGATCTTCAGGATCTCGTCTTCATATTGGTTTGTACGCGGATCAAAATGGGATAAAGTTTTGGTATCCCATGAAATGGTCTTTGAAGCTTCTGGCTTCTCTGTGTTAATGCCTAGTTTGGGAAAGGTGTTCTCGTCAAACTCACAATCTGCTAGACGTGTCTTAAAGGCGTCTCCCGTTAGGGGTTCCAGGTATCTAATGATCGATGGTGAATCGAATCCTATGTAGATACCCAGTCGACGTTGAGGACCCATCTTGGTCCTCTGCGGTGGTGCTATTGGGACATGGACAGCGCATCCAAATATCCTCAGGTGAGAGATATCCGGTGGGTTCCCATATGCAAGTTGCATCGGAGAATAAGATTGACTCCCTGACGGTCGTAATCTTATCAGCGATGCAGCGTGCAAGATGGCATGTACCTATGCGTTCACCGGCAACTGGCATTGCATCAACAATGGACGAGCAATCCATTGTAGTCTCTTTATACGAGATTCGACTAACTCGTTCTGGGTGTGAACATGAGCTATAGGATGTTCAACTTCTATGCTAGTTGCTTGGCAATAGTGTAGAAAGACTTGTGATGTGAATTCCCCAACGTTATCCAGACGCAATTTCTTGATCTGGTTGTCTGGAAAATGTGCCTGTAACTTTATGATTTGTGCCAGTAGATTTACAAAGGCTACGTTGCGGGTGGACAGGAGGCACACATACGACCATTTGGAAGATGCGTTAATTAGTACAATGTAGTACCGAAATGGGCCACTTGCGGGGTGAATAGGCCCGCAAATGTCTCAATGTATTCTCTCTTGGAAGCTCTGAGACTCTGAGTCCACCTTCAGGGGGGATGGTCTCGTAATCAATTTCCCTTTGTGACAAGGGGGACAATGAGATGCACCCTTTCGAAGTAGCTTCAAGCTTTTCGAGTTAATTCCATGGGATTGGGATATGATGTGACGCATCATATTCCTTCCAGGGTGTCCGAGTCTATTGTGCCAGAGTTGGAATTCTGGTTGGTTGTCGCACTTCTTGTGCTCAAGTGTGTTTGCTTCCATTGCTCTTATCTTTGTATGGTAGAGACCCGACGGGAGTCCCTCAAAATGCTCGACGGTGCTTTTAGCACCATTTTTATGAGACGTTACATACAAGAATTCTATGTGTTGTTTATTCACCGTCGCAAGTTGGTATCCGTTTAAACGGATATCTTTAAATCTTAATAGATTTCTATGAGTGCTAGGAGAGAAAAACGTATCTTTTATTAGTAGTTGTGTTTTGTTGGGGAGCATAAAATGTGCTTCCCCTAATCCTTTAATAATTCCTGATGGACCAGAGATTGTATTCACGGTTCCATCGTATTTATCTATGCTTTAAAAAAAGCAAATGTCTTGGAGGATCGTGTGCGTAGAGGCACTGTCCACTAGGCATTTATTATCCATCTAATTTTAAGAGAGAAAAAATATAGCAGTATAAGGCACAAAAGATTACTAATGGTTATTCAATGTCTGAAAATTCATCCAACATGCTAGAAATCAAACAACTAGAGAGTAAATTGTTTTTCAAATTACAATGCATAGCAGGAAGTAGATAATGCTTCATTCGAGCAGGTCATCGTTTGAGAAGTCCTCAGCGATGAACCTGATTGGTGCCAGGTCTTCATGTTCCACCAGGTTTGTCTCAGCTTGCTTCTAGCTAGCTTTGTACAAGTCCTATAGATGGCGTGGAGTCCGACAATTCCTGGACCAGTGTCCAGTCATGCCACACCTATGGCACTTATCTTTCCAGTCTTTTCTGGGGGCAGATGTCTGGCCGTCGTCTTTTCTCTTCCACACATTTTTCTTCTTTTCCTCAATATTGGTTCTTGGAGGGGGTCCTTTAGCCTGCTTCTTCATTACCTTGCCCTTCTGGGGTTTGCCTTTGAAGTTGGTCCTCTTCTTCTGGGAGGAACTGTGATGCGCTACAGGCGCAGGAGCAGTGCTGGTAGGGCGTGAGTTATGGGTGGCCAGAAGAAGGTCTCTATTCTGCTCTGCCATCAGAAGACATGAGAGAAGCTCCGAGTATTTCGTGAACTTTCGTTCACGATACTGCTGCATTAGTATAACATCCTTCTCGTGGAATGATATACACGTCTTCTCTAACATGCGTTCCTCCGTCACTTTCTCACCACACAACTTCAGGCGTGAGGTGATACTAAAAAGTGCCGAGTTGTACTCGGCGATAGACTTAAAGTCTTGGAGACGGAGGTTCTCCCATTCATATCACGCTCGAGGAAGTATAACATCTCGTTGATGTTTATATTTATCCTCAAGGGCGGTCCATAACTCATAAGAGTCTTCCACCGTGAGATACTTGGCCTTCAGGGTCCGATCGATATGGCGTCTGATATAGATAATTGCTTTCGCTTTATCTATGTCAGAAACCTTATCGCCTGCAGCGATGGCATGGCTCAATCCCTGTGAGCGCAGATGGAATTTTATATCCAACTGCCAGCTCAGATAATTTTTTCCTGTAGCATCCAATACGTCAAAGTCGACGCTCGCAATTTTAGCCATTATCTCTAGCATGTTCAAAATGAGCAATAATTAGATATTTTTAAAGAAAAACAAATAATTAAGCATTTCAAACACAGATATTCGTTGTGTGGATCAGCTAATCACCATTTTAAATAAGTCCATACAGTCCCATAAAAATGAAAATACAACTCGGAAACCCACGTGGGGCCCCTATTCTTCTGGAATAGATCTCCATCTTCGTGGGACGTCTGCCGGTCTTAGAAATTATACAATAATATCCTCACTACAATTTCTTTCAAAAAAATAGAAAAGAATGCGAGGAAAATAATGGTGATAGCTAGCCGATCCAAAACCACAACAAATATACACATACGTCGTAGAAAAATGCAGCAGTCATTTTATTACATTGCAGACAATTAATCATCACAGGCAATTTAATCATTACAGGCAGTTAATCATCACAGGCTTCTTATAATGGAAATGAAAATTTTTTCGTTTAATAATTATTGGACCACTGGGCAACGTCATACACCGTTAGGTTAGTTGACTAACGGCAGAGCGGTCGCAGGATCTTCCTAATTATTAAACGTATGATAATTAGATAATCCAAACAAAATGCGATGAATTAAAAACGTGTAATTTATCCAGATTTTAACGAAGAGAAATCGTAATTAAATCTGAAAAATAAGTCGGAAAATTTTTTTTGTGGACAAACCCTAATTAGGGTTTTTAGTCGAGTGTGTTGCTGCTTCTGGCGGCTAGGGTTTCGAACACGCGCGCGCACGGGGGGGCACCGCTGCAGGCGACGGCGGGGCCGCCCGTCGCGGCAGGCGGCGGCGGTTTCCGCCGCGGCAGGCGGCGACGGTTTCCACCGCGGCAGGCGGCGGGTTCTGCCCGCCGCTCTGCAGGCGGCGGGGCTGCGCGCCGCTGCAGGCGGCGGTGGTTGCCGCGCCGCTGCGAGTGGCGGCGACAACGGCGCGAGATCGGGGGGGTTATCGCGTGCGCGGCTTCCGGCCGCGTTGCGATGAAGAAATCCCCCTAGGGTTTTGAGATTTTTGGGAAAGAAGATGATAAAAATATGATTTTTATTGAAAAAAATCTATTTTTAGTCTTTTTTTTTTTTTTTTGGTTCAACGGAAAGCTTGGAAAGCCGGCCCGGAGGCCAGGCTGGCAGCCCGGGTTCGAAACCCGGGGGAGCCACCTACAATAAGGGGGGGGGGGAATATATATCATATATAGGGGAGGGGGAGGGCTCGAACCCGGGATCTCACACTGAGGTCCCGGGTTCTCACCCGGCTGCCACAGCGCCAAACGCGCTCGGCTATTTTTAGTCTTCAAAACGGCGTTTTTATCGTAAAAAGTTGATTTTTAGCAATAAAAATGACGATTTACATTAAACGGCTGATTTAGCATGCAGATCTTAGGAAAAAATCCAATCTATACTAATCAATACATCGATCCAAGTATTTGGATCTATACATATGCGCATACAAATTTAGATCTAGGGGTTAAAAATTACCTCTAGATCCTACCCGCCGGATCTAGCGACGTTCGGTGAAGGAAGCCCGTTCGCGTCCCGTTCGTCCGTCGGTAGAGGTTCGGCTCAGCCTCGAGCGTGCTGATAACGTGTTGTAAACTTGGTGGCTACGGAACCTGTAGCCCTGTATTTATAGTAATAGGGTTACATAATGGGTGGATACCCAATACACCGTTGGGCCTCCAAAAGCCCGTTTATAACAATGACAAGATTTTTATAGCCTAATTTTTGTCTTCTCTTATTTTTCAGTTGAAGATGGCGATCTCCAGGTTCCAACAGACATTTTTACGGATTTTTCTTAGCTTTGGGCTTTTTTCTACATTTTCTGGAAGATATGAATCTTTTTATGAAATGATATGATTTTTTGGCCTAATTTTGTCTTCTCTTTTTTCAGTTGAATATTGCGATCTCCCAGTTCCAACGGACATTTATACAGATTTTTCTGAGCTCGGTGCTATTTTCTACATTTATGGTCGATATGTATCTTTTCATTAAATGGTATGTCTTTTGTCCTAATTTTGTCTTCTTTTATTTTTCAGTTACAGATGGCGATCTCTCGGTTCCAATGGACATTTTTTCGGATTTTTCTGAGCTCCGAGCTATTTTCTACATTTTCTGTATAATACGAATCCTTATATTAAATGATATGATTTTTATAACCTAATTTTGTCTTCTCTTATTATTCAGATGAAGATGGCGATCCCATAGTTCCAACAAACTTTTTGCGTATTTTTCTGAGCTCAGGGCTATTTTCTACATTTTTGAAAAGTTTTGTATCTTAATATTAAATGATATGATTTTATAGCATAAGTTTGTATTCTCTTATTTTTTTTAGTTGAAGATGGCAACCTCCCGGTTCCAAAAGGACATTTTGCGTATTTTTTAAGCTCGGTGCTATTTTCTACATTTTATGGAAGATATAGAACTTTTAATTAAATAATATGATTTATGTATCTTACGTTTGTCTTTTCTTATTTTTTTCAGTTAAAAATGGCGATCTCCCAGTTCCAACAGACATTTTTGCATATTTGTTTTAGCTTGAGACTAATTTTCTATATTTTCTGGAAGATACGTATCTTTTTAAGCAATGATATGATTTTTTGGCCTAATTTTGTCTTCTCTTTTTTCCTTTGAAGATGGCGATCTCCCGGATCCAATGGACATTTGTGCAGATTTATTTTGAACTAGGGATATTTTCTATATTTTTTGTATAATATGAATCTTTTTATTAAATGATATGATTTTTATAACCTAATTTTGTCCTATCTTATTTTTCAGTTGAAGATGTCGATCTTCATGTTCCAAGGGATACTTTTGCGGGTTTTTCTAAGCTCGGGGCTATTTTTCTACATTTTTGAGAAGTTAAGGATGTTTTTATTAAATGATATGACTTTTTGGCCTCATTTTGTTTTCTTTTATTTTTTAGTTGAAGGTAGTGATCTCCCGTTTCTACCGGACATTTTGCCTTATTCTGACATCAGGATTATTTTCTAAATTTTCTGGAAGATATGGATCTTTTTATTAAATGATAAGATTTTTGGCCCAATTTCGTCTTCTCTTATTTTTCAGCTGAAGATGGTGATCTTCCTATTCCAACAGACATTTTTGCAGAGTTTTATAAGCTCGGTGCTATTTATTACATTTTTATAAATGATAGGATTTTTATAGACTACGTTTGTCTTCTCTTATTTTCTTCAGTTGAAGATGGCGATCTCCCGGTTCCAATGGATATTTTTGCAGATTTTTCTTAACTTGAGGCGATTTTTCTACATTCTCTTGAAGATATGGATCTTTTTATGAAATGAAGTGATTTTTGGCCTAATTTTTGTCTTCTCTGTTTTTAGACGAAGATGATGATCTCCCAGTTCTAACGAACATTTTTTACGGATTTTTTGAGCTCCATGATATTTTCTACATTTTATATAAGATATGAATCTTTATATTAAATGATACGATTTTTATTGCTTGATTTTGTCTTCTCTTATTTTTTCAGTTGAAGGTGGCGGCCATGGTTCCAATGAACATTTTTACGGATTTTTTTGAGCTCGGTGATTTTTTCTAAAATTTATGGAAGATAAAGAAGTTTTAATTAAATGGTATTATTTTTATAGCCTATATTTGTCTTCTCTTATTTTTTTTAGTTGAAGATGGAGATCTCTCGATTCCAACAAAAATTTGGGTTTTTCTGAGCTCCAAACTATTTTCTACTTATTTTGGAAGATATGGATCTTTATATTAAATGATATGATTTTTATGGTCTAATTTTTTATTCTCTTATTTTTCAGTTGCATATGGCTTTCTAACGGTTCCAACAGACATTTTTTGCGTATTATTCTGACCTCGAGGATATTTTCTAAATTTTCTGGAATATATGTATCATTTTATTAAATGATATAATTTTTGGCCTAATTTTATCTTTTCTTATTTTTCAATTGAAAATGACGATCTCCCTATTCCAACAGACTTTTTGTGGATTTTTATGAGCTCGGTGTTATTTTCTAAATTTTATGAAAGATAAGGATATTTTTAGTAAATGATTGATTTTCTATTTTCTATATTTTCTATATTTTTACGATCTCCCTGTTCCAACAGATTTTTTGTGGATTGCTATGTTCTAATTTTTTCAGTTGAAAATGGCGATCTACCTGTTTCCACAGGAATTTTTACAGATTTTTCTTTGTTTGAGATTATTTTTCTTCCTCTCCTGGAAGCTATGGATATTTTTATTAAATGATATGATTTTTTGGCCCAATTTTTTCTTCTCTTTTTTCCAGTTGAAGATGGCGATCTCCCGGTTCCAATTTACATTTGTGCGGATTTTTTTGAGCTCCGGCCTATTTTCTACATTTTCTATAAGATATGGATCTTTATATTAAATGAAATGATTTTTATAGACTAATTTTGTCTTCTCTTATTTTTTCAGTAGAAGATGGCGTTCTCCCGGTTTCATTGGATATTTTGGCTGATTTTTCTGAGCTCGAGTCTATTTTTCTACATTTTTGGGAAGTTATGGATCTTTTTATTAAATGATATGATTTTTTTGCCAAAGTTTGTCTTCTCTTATTTTTAAGTTGAAGATGGCAATCTCCCGATTCCATCAAACATTTTTAGCAGATTATTCTTACCTCGGTCTATTTTCTAAATTTTCTGGAAGATATGGATTTTTTATTAAATGATTTAATTTTTGTCCTAAGTTTTCATTCTCTTATTTTTCAGTTGAATTGGTGATCTCCCGGTTCTAATTAATATTTTTGCGGATTTTTCTTAGCTCGTTGCTATTTTATACATTTAATGGAAGATTTTTATAGCCAACATTTTTCTTCTCTTATTTTTTAAGGTGAAGGAGGCGATCTACCGGTTTCAACGGACATTTTTGCAGAATTTTCATAGCTTGGGACTATTTTTCTACATTTTCTATAAGATATGTATTTTTCGTGAAATGATATGATTTTTTGGCCTAATTTTGTCTTTTTTCTGTTAAAGATAGCGATCTCCCAGTTCCAACGGGCATTTTTGTAGATTATTCTGACCTCGGGGCTATTTTCTAATTTTTTTGGAAGAGATGCATCTTTTTATTAAATTTTAGGATTTTGGCCTAAATTTGTCTTCTCTCATTTTTTAAGTTGAAAATGACGATCTACCGGTTCCAACAGACATTTTTACGGATTTTTTGCAGCTTGGAACTAGGAAATCGCCATCTTCATCTATACAAATGTCTTTAAATCACCATCTTCAACTGATAAGATTTTTATATATCGTTTTCTGAGCTTGGTGCTATTTTCTACATTTTATGAAAGATATGGATCTTTTTATTAATTGATATGATTTTTATAGCCTAAATTTGACTTCTCTTATTTTCCAGTTGAAGATAGCGATCTTTTTATTAAATGAAATGATATTTTGGCCTAATTTTGTCTTCTCATACATTTCGGTTGAAGATGGCGATCTCCCGGTTCCAACGAACATTTTTGCGGATTTTTCTGAGCTCCGATTTATTTTCCACTTTTTTGGAAGATATGTAACATTTTCTTAAATGATATGATATTTTGGCCTAATTTTGTCTTCTCTTATATTTCGGTTGAAGATGATGATCTCTCGGTTTCAAGGGACATTTTTGCGGATTTTTCTGAGCTCGAGGCTATTTTGCGCATTTTCTGAAAAATAATAATCTTTATATTAATTGATACGATCTTTATTTCCAAATTTATTCTTCAATTGAAGATGTCAATCTCCCAGTTCCAACGGATATTTTTGAGGATTTTTCTGAGCTCTAGGCTATTTTCTATATTTTATTAAATATATGGATCTCTTTATTAAATGACAATATTTTTATAGCTTAATTTTGTCTTCTCCTATTTTTTTAGTAGAAGATAGCGATTTCCCGGTTCCAACGGACATTTTTGCAAATTTTTTCTTAGTTTTGGGCTTTTTTCTACGTTTACTTGAAGATACGAATCTTTTTATTAAATGATATGAATTTTTGACCAAATTTTGTTTTCAATTTTTTAAGTTTAATATTGCAATCTCCTGGTTCCAACGGTCATTTGTGCGGATTTTTCTTAGCTCAGTGAAATTTACTACATATTATGGCATATACGTATTTTTTATTAAATGATACGATTTTTGGCTTAAGTTTGTCTTCTTTTATTTTTCAGTTGAAGATGGCGATCTCCCGGTTTCAACAGACATTTTTTCGGTTTTTTCTGAACTCCGAGCTATTTTCTACATTTTCTGCATGATATGAATTTTTATATTAAATGAAATGATTTTTATAACCTAATTTTTTCATCTCTTAACATTCAGTTGAAGATGGCGATCTTCTGGTTCCAACGGATATTTTTTGTCGATTTGAGTCTTTGTATTAAATGATATGATTTTTTGGCCTAGTTTTGTCTTCTCTCTTTTTAATTGAATATTGCGATCTCCCAGTTCCAACGGACAGTTGTGCGGATTTTTCTAAGTTCGGTGCAATTTTCTACATTTTATGGCAGATATGTATCTTTTTATTAAATGATATTATTCTTGACCTAATTTTGTCTTCTTTTATTTTTTAGTTGAAGATGGCAATCTCCCGGTTCCAACGGACATTTTTCAGATTTTTTTGAGTTACGATCTATTTTCTTCATTTTCTGTATGATTTGAATCTTTATATTTTTTGGTGAACTGGACTCTCCACCGCCTCACAAGTGGGGTGGTCAGGCACCAAACCGTGGTGTATGGAAGGCTGACCCACGCCCTGCATACCGGGTTAGTTGAGAGAATTAAGCAAGGTAGCCATCGGTCCTGAATCTTTATTAAATGATATGTTATTTATAACCTAATTATGTCTTTTCTAATTATTTAGTGGAAGATGGCGATCTCCCGGTTCTAACGGACATTTTTGTCGATTTTTCTGAACTCGGGGCTATTTTTCTATATTTTTAGGAAGTTATGGATATTTTATTAAAGAAATGATTTTTTGACCTAATTGTTTCTTCTCATATTTTTCAGATGAAGATGGCAATCTACCGGTTTCAATGAATATTTTTGCCGCTTTTTTCGAGCTCCGGGCAATTTTCTACATCTTTAGAAGTTATGTATCTTTTTATTAAATGATGTGATTTTTACACCCTAATGTTGTCTTCTCTTATTTTTAGTTGAAGATGGCATTCTTCCGGTTCCAACTGACATATTTGGGTTTTTTTGACCTCGGTGTTATTTTCTACATTTTATGAAAGATATAGAATGTTTTATTAAATAATACGATTTTTATAGCCTACATTAGTATTCTGTTATTTTTAGTTGAAGATGTCAATTCCCCGGCTTCAACGGACATTTTTGCAGATTTTTCTACATTTTCTGGAAGTTTTGTATCTTTTTATGAAATGATATGATTTGTTGGCCCAATTTTGTCTTCTCTTTTTTTAATTTGAAGATGGCGATCTCCTGGTTCCACAGGGCATTTATGCAGATTTTTTTGAGCTCCGATCTATTTTCTATATTTTTTGTATAATATTAACTTTATATTAAATGATATGATATTTATAACCTAATTTGTCATCT